>VWYP01008190.1:181026-281866 GCA_013400435.1 Pycnonotus jocosus
AGCCGTGGTTTTTTTTTTTTTTTTTTACTTTTTTTCAGAAGGGTATTTTTATCGCTAATTTTTTAACAGTTTTTGGTTTTTTTCAAGGTGCCCTTGAAACTTCAATGTTGTTGGCAGAAATACTACAATGTGCTAGCATCAGAAAGAAAGGAGCATTCTAGATCCTGTTTCATGCCAGCACAAATCAGGCAAGTGTTTTCTCTTTTGGCAATTTTGGTGAAAATTTTGCAGGTGGGTGATCTCACATGTCTTTTAGTTTGTGTATGGATTTAATATGGATCATGCTGGCTGGAGTTTGGAAACAACAAATATTTTGAGAACCTTAGCTGAAAAGAAAGGATTTTCTTTTTCTCCACTCAACTGAAAATACAAACTTGGCAGGCAGTAAAGTCATGCTTGGCCATATCACTCAGTCACAGAAATGCCCTTTTGCAGAATTCATCCAACAGTGTCACTGAGAAGGAGGGATCATCCTAGTGCAGACAAGACAGAAAGGACAGGATGAAAATAACATTTTCCAGCCCTTCTAATATTTTGCTCATGTATTTTTTGAGTTTTGTGCATTCCAAATATTAATGGGAATTACTTGTCACATTCTCATCTATAGTTGAAGTGTTGGAAATAAGGTACTATATTTGGTAAGAATAGTTTTGATTCAAAATGGAAGTGAAGCCTTGTAAAAGTACCAGACTATCCAACTTCCACTATCATTATCTTAATTGCCCTTCAGTAATGTAAATAGCTTATGTGGACACATTATATATTTCAAATTTAAATTTTGGACCTTTTATGAATGTTTATTTAATTCATCAGGCATCTTAAGAACGTGGGAAAAAAATGCACTTAGTGAATTATCTGAATCTCGGTCTGAATAGAAATGATGATATCCAAAAAACAAATCCAATCACCAGTCTCACAGCCAGCTCCTGGCAAGAAAAAACAGATCATTTTTCATAAACTCACTGAAGGGTACTATAGCCAAATATGAGGATTCCTTTATGTAAATTTTAACTCAAGACCGGGACCAGGAGAAAAATTATGAGTTACTATTAATAATTACATCATTAATAAAAGAAATTGCAATTGAATTGACAGCATTATAATGGAGAGGAGAATGAGCTCTACTGCTACTGTTGGAAATAAATCAAGCAAGTAAAAAAATGAAACAATTTTCCAGTAACTTTCTGGAGTCTGCTGCTAGTATCCCCTGCTCCTACAAGGTCACCTGTCAGATGGAAAAATTAGACATCCACAACGGTAGTCACCACAACATCAACGCTGTAAAAACTTTTGGTGTGTGGGCAGATGAGAAATCTATAGAGAAAGCAAGGGGGTCTAAAGAATCTGATCAGAGCCTTCCCTATTTGTGTGACTTCAATCACAAAATCACAGCACTGGCACCATATCCACTTTGGCTTGCTAACAATTTGTCTCCTCCTTGTTCCCAGCAGTTCCTGTACAGATGGCACACAGGGCATATTGTTGAGACTGCCTCCCTTATCAACATGGTGGCAAATGATATGCAACTTGGTTTACAAGAAACTCCAGTGTCACTTTTTTTTATTTGCCTAATGCAGAAGAAAAAGGCAAAGCCACAGTTTCTCTCCTAATTTTCATTTTCTGCTTGTTCTTCCCTTTTCCGTCTCCGTGTTCTCTTTTTTTTTTAAAAAGAAATCTATTCAAAATAATGGCATGCACTTAATTGAGACATAGTTAACAGTGAGATGTGGCAGAAGTATGTTTTGTTGAACAAGTGGAACAGGAAAACTAGTTCCCTTGATTTAAAACTTTCAATATTTCAAGTCTAATTAATAAAAAGACTATTTCTTGTAAATTATGTCACTAGAGCCAATCTTATATGACTTCCCTTAACTATCACAGGCTTCTGAAGGAGCTCTGTGTGTTATGGTTTTTAGGACTGACTGTATTACCTAGAGATGTAGAGGGAGTCACCTTGCAATTATTGAAGTTGAGCTAATCTGCAGCATCTGCCTGGGTGAGACCATACAATGACATCAGTACACTCAAACTCAGATCATTGGGCTATGTGTCTACAATTATATTCAATCACACACATAATATTAGATGCTATTTCAAAATCTGTAAAAATATATGTGTATTTTCCAGAAAACTCCTTATTTTGCTTGACCCAGTAGGCCAGCCAGAGCAATCCCATGCCCACCCTAAGGATGGGCTGAGATGCCACATAGACTCAGACAGAGTGATCTTCCAGCCTGGCCCCTGGGCTGTGCTCCAGCCCCACTGCCTGCTTCAGAGCTGAGCCCCAGCCTGGGCTCTGGAGTACACAGGCATGAGGGCAGAGGGGGCCCTGAGGCTGACAATGGAACACTTCTGCTTCAAGTTCCTCTCTTTGGCATCTCACCTTGTTCAGAATGTATCAGCATGACTTTTCAATGATAAGTTTTAACAACATAGATGAATCTTTCCTGAAGAGAGAACTGATACCATGCTTATTGTAAGTGTTATTGTGTACAAACTGTTAAAAAGCATGAGTGGTTATATCTTTGTTTTGAAGGTCTTTGTCCCTGACGTCACTGTCTCTTTATCCCTGTTATTAATATATTGCTTTATTACCAATCCAAGAACACTGGCCAAAAGGAAGTCTTGTGCACCAGCTCTTACTTTACATTTTGCTTTTAATCTTTTAAATAATTCTACCACACTTCTCAATTTAATTTATACACTTGATGGTTTTTGACATAGGAATTCCTTTTTTCTTTATGGTCTTGAAGGAATTTTGATTCCATAAAGGCTACACAGTTTATCAAGATGAAACAAAGTAGAGAACTTTCTTGAAAGACTGGGACATCTATCAAATGCAATTGTTTTGCTGGTACCAAAAAAAACCCTACTACACAAAACATTTTAAGATATTTTGCAGATATTTATTACTGCATACCTCCAATATGTGTTGATGAATGACACTGACCATGTTAAACTACAGCATGGGAAATGCTCCTCTGCAGAGTGCAGAGGCTGTGCTGGTTTGGGGACCCAGCCTACAAGTGAAAGGGTGGCTGCTGTGTGTGGAAACGTGCCCAGACACACAGTGTGGAGCAAGCAGGTCTGACAGAGCATGCAGAGACACCAGTGAGGAGAACAGCCACAGGTGCCCATGCTCCAATGCAGTTTTTGCTGCCAGATCCCATTTAGTACCCTATCTAGCTAAAAACCTAGTTAAACATCTAAAATCAGTCTAAGTCAGAGATTGTGTGCTTTCCTGCTGCTCACTTGAATCCTAGGACTCATTAGGAAACAACAATTTTTCCAGGGTGATTCAAACAGAACTTAATCCAGCCTTTCAAATATGCATGGGGCAGCAGCACTTTTAGATTCAGGCTTCCCATCATGTAAATTATTTGGGTTTTTTCCTCAAATAATTACCAGTTCACATCTTTACCCACTATAAACCACTTAATTTTCCTGTGGTTATGTCAGTTTATGCCACTGAAAATCCAGTCTGATGACATAATTGGAAATATGGGATAAAATGCTAATCTTCAAGACTATCATAGTCTCTTCACACACATGTTTCCATAGTAACATAACCATCGTGATACAATCATGCTGAATGGGGTTTTAATGTGATTTATTTCCTCTTTTATGATTTTTTTTTAAATGAAAGAATTTGAATGGAAACAGTATAGAAATAAGACTAATTGATCCACAAGTACAAGAAAGGATTTGACAAAGTAAACATGACAATGTATCTAAGGAGGACGTATAGATCTTATGAAAGAGAAGTGGGAATACAATCTCCTTCTAATACACATATATTTTAAATTAAAAACCCTTGGCCATATTCGTGTAGCATTATACATTCTTTACAAGTATTACTGTTCTCACCCACCAAATAGAATATTAAAGTGCTAAATCAGCTGCCTCTGCCTCACCTGTCACAACCAGAGCCAATCTCCTGACATAATCACCCCAAATCAGTGAACATTCTTGCATAAGCTGTTCCCCAGAGTCTCACTCCCAAATGCCAAAGTCTTTGATCAGCAGGACTAATGATGCCTGATTTCCTAAAGCTTTGTGTCTCAGGTATACAATGCACTGCAATTTCTAGCCAAAGCATTTTTTACATTTATGGCAGTTACAATAGCTCTTCTGTATGGATTCTCTGCCATTTAATACAAATTGGGCTCATTCATCTCCCAGTAGAAGAACTGACAGGGTCCCCTTCCACAACTTTTTTTGAAACTTTTAGAAAATTAATATATTTTAGATTATTATCCTATCAAACTCCATGTCATAGAAAGTGGCTGAAATTGATGGGCTGAAAAGTTGTGAAGTGCAAGTGGGCAGATGTGTACACTTGATCTGAAGACATATATTTCTTTCTGATGAAAAAAGATAAATGAACTTCACAATATATCTGAAAAATAAAAAACTAAAACTTTTGTAGGTTATTCCTCTCACCTGTAAGGTTCTTCACCAGTTGTGTGCTGCCCTGCCCCAGATCTGATGTGCACTGAAAGTGCAGAGATGGTGGGATGACAGCCACTGGCTTGGAAAATGTTGGGAGCTGGAGGTTCTGTGCTGGAGAGGAGAAACTATCTCTGAAGAGGGGAACAGATCACCAGAGGCAGGATCAACCTAACAGCTACTTAGATTTACCAGAATAAATTAATTCTCTGCCTGCATGAAAGAATTGCTACCTTGTTTGGATATTTCCCAGGGCAGAGTGATTTTAGGAACTTCCCCCAGTCACAAATGATTTATGAAGCACTTAGTTTACAGCTATGCAAATAAAAATTAATGTGAATAAACCAGACATTATCAACAGCCACATATTGCTACAGATAAGATGGGGACACATAAATTTTCTAAAACTGAATGTATTTAGTTCAGATTTGTGTAGTCTCCTCAGTTTTACCTACTGCTGGAACTTCAGTTGAGTTTTTACTGAAGCCTTGACTGAGATCTTCAAACTAGCTATCCATACTTTCCCACAGGAAAAAACAAGAGAAATTGCTACTCTTCAAAACCCTTGTGTGGTCTTCTGCTCACAGAAGGTTCTGCCTTCTCTGTGGAGAGGAGTCCTGCCATGTCATGAGCACCCAAGCTGACCTCCTGGCAACACATCAATCCTGGCAACACGGGGATCTTCCTTCTCCTGCAATGCTTCCCCTGAGGTGCTGCCATAGTGAGCCAGGAAGCTGCACAGCCCCAAGCACAGGCGACAGCAGCTCCTTGCAGCTCAGGCTTTCAGGGTTTAAAAATGACCCAGTTCCTAGATTCGATGCAAGTAAACAATAGCTTTTCTGCTAGCCCATCATCACTGAGATGTATTGATTTTGTTCCTGAGCTGGTGTGTTGTTTTTAACTCTAAGAGCAGCAGAAATAGGGAGTGAATGTGAAGCTTGCACAGTTCTCTGTCTCTGATGTGCTCTCAATATCACAGCTGCACCCTTAGGAGATGGCATAACACACTCTTCACATCTCCGTGAAATTGAAATCTTGCACAGACTTACTGTCTGAATTCTACTCCATTTATGATGACTTTATGTTCAGCACACATTTACAAAAAATCCAGATTTGGGGCCAAACAGAAAATCAGATGTGCCAGCCTACGAGGATACTGGGTTGGAACAGAGAAGTGTCTACGCTCCCACATGGACAGCAGCAGCCCTCCCATAGGCCATATCCCCTCCAACAGCAAAATTTGCCCGTGTGGGCAGATGGGAGGAGTCTTTCAGACCTGCTCCAGAGCAAGCTGAAATCAGACAGGTGATGGCATCACAAGCTAACCTCAGAATCAAGGCACACAGTAAATCCAGGCTTGTAGCTCTTGCCCATGGGCAGAGATCAGGTGTTAGGTACGGAATATACTCCCTATCCTAAAATTTCTGCTTGGTCTAACTATTCCACATTACAGCTTTTGTGGAGCCCTTCAAAACAACCTAAGTCAACAAAGCATTTTTCTCAGAAGGGTAAAAGAATATAATTTTGCAAGTACAAAATGAAACAAGCTTAATATTGAAGGGTGTCTGCATGGGTAAATAATTGTTTTGGTTTTAAGCCCAAAATTTAATAGACCATAAATCTAATAATATGGTCTACCGTCTTTAGATATTTTTAGAAAAAAATCACAATATTTATTTAGAAGTGTCATTTGTTGACCATGTTTATTGTTTTGAGTTTGGTTTTTGTTCCAGTAGAATTTCACAACAAATTTTAGAATGTGTATTTTTAGTGTTTGTTGCTGCCAGCTGGACGACAGAATAGACAATAATATTATGGATTATAGGATCAATAATCCACATACTAAGAAGGATTTATGTAAGAGACCATAACAGCTTAAACATCAATAAACAAGGAACGCAAGTAACACAGAACAGAAATAACAGACATTATCTAAATAGAAACAGCATTTTCCTATACCAGAAATGTAATATTAAAATTAAAATACATTTTTAGAAAGGTAAATAGGATGCATACTTTTGATTTGTAAGAGGTTTAAATACATATTTGCATGAATTGAAATATGTTTTGAGGTCTGAAAGATCACAACAAAAGGAGCTTTTCTTGCCTCTGCCCATTTTATCTGCTTCCATGATAAAAAAGATTTTTTTCCTTTTTGCTGTTAGAAGCTCAAATCACAATCCCTGAGGGAATTCATGAGGCTGCAGAGGAGGTGAAAATAACCTCTATAATAACAAGAGCCAAGACATCACAAAGGTATATTGGAGCTGATATTTCATTCAGGTATTTTTTTTTCCCCCACATTCCTTTTTATGTGCAGTAGTGAGCTTCCTCTTTTGCAGAGGGAATGTCAGTCTAAACACTGAACATCCAGGCTTTCATGGTTTATAAAAAGAAGTAAATGTGATTCAAAACAGGTTTTTTTTTTCTTTTGCCTCAGAGATATAGCAGTAGCTTTGATTTCCTTAATTACACGCATCACTCTGGAAAGGTCATAGTCTAATTCTAGTTACTATTCTGGGAGGAGAAGAAATAATTCTGAGGTTTTTTCCACCAGTTTTCACAATCCAGCAAGGGCTCCTTCTTTCTTTTACAGGAACAGCTACATCCTCCAGAGATTTGACTGGCATGTGACTAGTCAGTCAACAGGAAATTATTTACAGTTTGATTTTTAATTACTTCTGATAATGTGAAGGCCTTACAAATTGTAATCCAAGGATGAACCACCCCCCCCGCCCCGGCACTGGGAAAATTCAGATCATTTAACACTGTGTTGCCACTTCTTATTTACAAGCACACCAACCAAGCCAGGTTAAAATGTCCCTGGTTTTCTTTGGTTTTCTTTCCCATTCTGTGTGTATAGGAAATCCTGTGCATGGCTCAAAACAAAATGACAGCAGATGACATTATGCAGATGACCTCCCCATGCCTCAGGGACCACCAGAGACCCACAGGCCAAGAAGCTGACATCCACATGGGATATGGTGCTACTATCCCAGGGATGCAGAGAGCTGGGGGCTGCAGCTCTCTGACCCCTTCAGCCTTGGTCCAGCAACACATTTAAGCCTTCACTTACCAGTAAACACCTGAGATGGTGTTGGCTGGATTATGAATGTCAGAGTGCTCTGTTGGAGGACAGCCAGAGCACTCAGCAGCATGCACGGAGAGGGAAGAGTATGGAGAAAGTTCATCTTTTTAATTGCTGGACAGATTTATTGCCTGCTGCAGTCAGTGGAAGTATCCATTTGGCCTTAATGTGACAACACAAGGATCCACATGATTAGCTATCTAAATCTGTGACTTTTCTGTCTTTTCTTGAAACGCCATTAGCTGATAAAAATCTGGATCATTCCACCATTTCACTAGTTTACCCCCTTCCTTATTTTCAAATGGATTATGAATAGTACCAACAGCTGCCCTCTTTACAGGCTTAACAAAAGCATCATTATAGTAAACCTACTTGTCAAGGTAATTTCTTTTCTTGTTTTAGTTTCCTCTGTTCCTCTGAAACAATGTGTCCAGCTTTGAACAGCAGTATGTTTGTAAATACTCTTTCAGAGAGCTGTTATGAGAGGTTTAGAGTTCAGTAGGATACTTAGTGCATCTGGTTCTTCTTCTCAGGATATGATTGCTGATGCAATTCATTCCCTGTTGATTATGTCATTGTTTCAGATAGCTGGTAATTAGGGTTGGAAAACCTGGTGATTTTTCCTGCTTGGACAGTTCTGAATTGAGTGATAATTTTGGTGATGGGAGTACCTTTAGGAATTCTTCTGGTGCGAGTGTGCATTGCCTTCCACTCATCTGTTGCCTGGGGGACTGAATTATCACATTTTTTTCTTCCACACCAAAGGGTAAGAGGTCAGTCACCACTCTGTGGTTTCAAAGCAAAGGAAGATATTTCTCCCTAGATGCTCATATCTGCAGTGCCCTGCAGAACCCCAGAAGACACTTGCTGACCCCCAAATGCTGCTGCTGCCTCCCAGGTGTGTTGGCAGCTCATCTGGCAGCTTTTTTCACTCCATAAAGACAAGTTTTGTTCTCTTGGCCTCTTCCCTGTGGAATGCGTGTGCCTGGTGTTTGCTTTGGGCCGTGGGTCAGGTGTTTTGAGGGGCAATGTTCTCACCAAAGCCTCTGCTGGCAGCTGAGCCAAGGCAGCCCATCTGCTTGGGGAATCCTGTAACACAGGAGGGAGCTTCGTGGCTTCCTCTGGAGGGGTCTTCACCACTGAAGCAAGGATGCTGCAGCCTCCCCTCCCTCAGGAAATCCCCTGCTCCTGGGAGGAAAGATGTCTACTTCAGCATGTGCCAGGCTGCTGGGTTCCTCAGTCTGGCCAGCACTGGTTCCTGGAGGTGTGCAGCCCTGCCAGCCCAGCCTCCTGCCCTGGGTCCCTGGGAGTGTGGCTGTGACTGAGGGAGGCTGCACTGATGGAGTGGCAGCTTCTCTGTGTCATGCTGGGACAGACTCAGTGACAGCACTTCTGATGGTAGGCATTGTTCCCCTAAAACACATCTCAGAAATGTGGAAAAAGGCTGGATGCTTCTCTCTTCCCTTTTAGCAAGGAGAAAGAAAGATATCAAGCCTGTCCCCTAGGCTGTGCTCAACCTAATGAAATGTTTAGGTTGTTACAATTAATTTTAATAACAGCAGGCTTTTAGCTTATACTGATGTTTTGGGAAAAAATTTAATTCACTCAAAAAAGTTGACACAAGTGGTACTGGTAGTTCATTTTTTCTTGCATGTTCTTTAATAATAGCATTATTTTCTGAATTAAGGCTAAATCATCCACAGCAATTTTAGTCCTCTGAAAGGTATTTTTGGCAAGCATGATAATTTCTCAAGTGTCTTTACCTGCCTTTAGTCACTTCAGAAAACAATGCCCCCCGTTTGTTATATGAATGCAAGAGAACGGCCAGAGCAGGTCAGAACAATAGTGCAGGTGACCCTGTGCTCTGTACAGTGAAGCCTGTGCCTTGGCCCAGTACAAGGAGTTCCCTAGTGTTCCCAGAAATGCTTAAGAAAGGGGGTAGGAAATGTGATTCATTCCTGGTTGCTCTTTCCTCTCTCCTGGTGCTGTGCCTGGCTGCCAGTGCCCGGGGGCTTGCCGAGCTGGGCCGGCTGCGAGGTTTGATGGCAATCCTTGGTGCAGCCCTCATATAACCCTTCTCATATCCAGTTGGGCTTTGGCCTTGGCAGCATCCTGGAACAATAAGTTCCAGAGTTTAATTTCCACTGTGTCAAAGAGGGCTTCCTCTATTTATTTTCTGTTTGCTGCCTGCTAATTTAAGAAGTGCTCTTCGTTTTGTGCTGAGGCAGGAGAGGGCAGCTATTCCCCACCCACCATCTCCAGATCTTTTAGTATTTACACAACTCAGCCATCCTGCCTTGAGTCCTTTCCAGCCTCAGCAATCCCAGCCTGTTTAGTATTTTCTGGCACCATTGCCTTCCCATACACCTAATCACAAAACCCCTCAGCATCTTATCTAGTTCTCCCCATGCTCAGCCATGTCTTGCTGTGAGGGAAAGAAAAATCTATTTTTGCTTTCTGCAATATGCTTCTTCCCTTGCCCTCTCTTGGCAGGCGATAAATCACAGGACATGCACCTGGGAGGTTTCCCAGGGATAGTGCAGGGCTGTTGGATGGACTGACATGTCTTCCAGGGAAACTGAGTCCTGCTCTTTAAATAGCATGGTCTGCAAGGACCTCTCCAACCAAAACCCCTGGGAGGCTTTATTCCTTCCTATCCCAATGGCATTTCAGTGGGAAACCAGTCCTGAAAGCTTCCTCCCACCAGAAAACATCCCAGTCAAGGAGGACATGTGAAGAGTGCTGGGAGCTGCTTGGTGTACATGGCAGCATGGCAGACCCCTGGTCACTCAGCTTCAGCTCAGCACCTTAGTAGAGAACAATTTACTTTTTTTTTATTAGAAACTCTTTGATTTTTTCATTAAAAGCAAAAAATTGGTGTGTAACCTAAGGCAATATTGCTCTTGAGTTGTGTCTTGCCAGGCAGACTATTGCCCCAGAAAATCCTGCTGGGTGCAGGGTTTCACAGCTTGCTCAGATATGAGGAGAAATTTGAAGTTGTGACACCAAGTACTGCAGCCCCAAATGCCAGACCTGGAGTCATTTTAACTCATTTGGTAATACCAGGTCTCCTTCCTCTGTTATTTGTGCTGGATTTACTCCATGGATTTCCATTGAGCCAAACATTCCTGGGGCTGGCAGAGGAGGCGAGGGATGGAGTGGGCCCTTTGTGCATGGTGGGCAGACAGCCAGCTGTGGAGGGGAACTGAGGACCTGGTCAAGGAACGGCAGTGACATTTACCACAGCAGAAAAGCTGGCTGCAGGCACTTCTGCTTCCTTTGCTGAAGGGACAGGATGACTGGGCAAGCAGCTTTTGCGGGGGAAACAGAGCAGGAGGAGAACAAATAACTTGTTTCTCTTCGACTTTCCATTTTCCTCATCTAAGTAATGATCTTCCACTTTTTCCCAGACAGGGTATTGCTTTGTCTGAGATGTTATTGCCAAACATCTATTTTAAATGTCACACACAGAGAATAAAGTGCATATAAGCAGACCCATGGATGTGAAGGGGTGCTGAGGACCAGAAGATGACAGTGGAATGACTCTCCTGGGGTGACATGCAAGCTCTGGTGTTAAGTGGAGCCATCTTCTTCTGCCAAGATATCTGAATGAGCATCTGTTGTTGCTGACTAAATTATGGTATGGATTGAATTAATCTTTGTGGCATGGGAGCTCTCAATCAGAAACAATAGCATCAGCTGGGAGAGTTAATTCCTGGAATTGTGCTGCAGATCCCCCTGACCAACGCACATTCAAGGCAAGCAGTGTGACAGGATGGCCTGTGGTACCTAATTCCTCCACCACTCCATTCTTTTTGCTGTCCCCTGCTTTAATTAAGTATCATTAATCAGCCACTGGTTAATCAGGACCCCATATCAACATGTCCAGCAGAATAATACAGCCAGAGTAAGTTCCATCCTTTCCACTTGAGCCGTGTGTGCCAGTCCATATGGAGCTGCATTGCACTTGCAGCTGTGGATCAGGCAGCTGTGAGCCCATCCAACCCCCGTTCCTTTAAATAACTGACATTTCTTTTGCTCCCTCTTCTGCTTCCACCACAACAATGAATGTCTGTGAGTAGATGACTGAGGTCTCATTCTGCTCTTTGCTGTGAGAATAGGCATGGATCAATCTTTGAGATATTTTTAAGCCCAAAGTCAAGATAGAAGCCAAATGGTATTTTCTAAGGCTTCAGGATATCAAAACCTCTAGAAGTTGGAGGATGTAGAAGAGAGAAGACAGAGATCTGCTAAGATATTTCCTCTGGTTATTTCTGTGGAAGTTATCTAAACTGCTTTACAGATTAGATTCAGCTGTGCATATAAGCCTGCATATAAGCTGTTCATATAAACCTATGGGGTTTATTTTAAATGCCAATGGGTATATATTTTTATAATTAAAATTTTTTTCCATGTTTCTTACCTAAAAGTAAGATAATCAATCTTTCAATTTTGCATTGAGACATGCTGGTCAGACTGTTGACTATGGTTCATTTTGTATATCACAAATATTTTAATCATAATATGCTAAACGCTGAGTGCTCAGCCAGGCACAAAGTTCTCAATGTCTAGAGCTCAGAGAAGGACTTAGAGCCTCAGTGGTAAACAGGAGATGGATGCTGACAGGGAAAAGATGGAAAGTTAATTGTGAAATTGCGTTTATTTAAAATAGCACAAAAATTATGATGGATTATACACTTCTTTCAACTATTCATTTGTTGGCTTCTCCAGTTGCATCTCTCTTACATGTGAAACATTGACTGATTCAAAAAACAGTGTCAATGAAGGATCATTAAAGAAAGTGGGATGTTCTGCCATGGGATCAGGCTATTCCTGGCTGCTGTTTACTCAGTGTTTGCAGCAATCACTATGGCACAAGGACTTCAGAGTCACAGTATCTTTTTTTGTTGTTGTTCTAGTTATTTATTTTCTGTTGTATGTATTTGCTGCACCATATCAATCCTAATTTAGGATATAGCCTTGTGTCACTTGAAGTTATTCCAGTCTTTTATAACACAAACTGAAAAACTGACAGAAATTCTTAGATCATAAAAATTTAATACTTGATTGCTTCACTTCTGGTTTCCTCCATCTCCTCCTCCAATGCAATTGATAGCCACTGCATTACAGAACAAGATATAGGATGGTGGCTTTGAAAATAGAACTGTCTCTTCTATTGCAATCACTTATTATAGTTATTCTTTGTTTCCTGTAAATTGTCTTTGTGAAAACCATCTTTGACTAGCAACCTTTTTCTGGGCTTTCTAGCTACAATGCATACACCCCAAGAGACAAGGTGGCAATGGTCCTGAGGAGCAAAAAATTAAAATTTTCTTGAGTAGCTGTGGTGTGTTAGGTAGTTTCCATTTTTGAACTCTCTCTTGTTAGTATTTCTACAACAGTTTAATCCCAGCCAACTCTGACAGTTGGTAATTCTCTCTATCTGATAATCCTGCCCTTTGAACAATTTCACCATCAGATTCGTAGGATTTCAAAGAACACAGTCTTCATTCACTGGAAAGTAAAACCTTCTGGAATTTCCTGATTCCCAAGCAAGCCTGAAAGAACGATAGGGATACCTTTCCCTCAGGAAGATCACTTCTCAATGTGATTCTCAATGTGATTATCTCTTTGGTGAAAATCTGTTTTCTTCTGCTCAGGGTAACAGCCTTACTACTTTGACACTGAAATGTTCTTTAAACTAACCATGATGGCAGCATAAGTAGTTCAATTCTTTACTGTAGTTTATCATTTAGACTGAAACCCAGTTACAAATAGTCCAGCCAGAGAGTCCAAGGTCTGGCCACAGTCTTTAGAATATCTCAAGGCTCTATGTAAAACCTACCTGATGATCCAGTTTTATCTGAGCTACAGCCAAAGGAAGAAAAAACCTTTCAGATAATTGTTTGAATTTGTAAAGAGATTTTTGGCAGCTAGGCTTGCATATTTTACAATCAAGGTAAATATAGTAACATTGAAATTTGCCTTTATAAGTACCCACAGATGCTGGATTTGAAGTTTACCCATGTGGATATTTATTCATCCAGTCAATGTAGAAAAATTGTATTACTAGACTTCCGTGACCAATTAAAAGTAAATGGTAAGCACATTTGAAAAAAACCCAAAGTTTTTGAGGATGCAAGTTTTCTGTTAACACTGTGTTGAAAGCAAACAATTTAAATGTGTTTTAAAGTTTTCTTTTTGTTCTTAATTATTCCCAAAGCATTAATCACAGCAATGTTTTCAATGTCCAAAAAGAGGGCTCTTCTGCTCATTCTATGTTCACTTTCTGAACCTTAGAGGCTAAAGCAGAGATGAAGTATAACCTCATTGATTAATGACATTTATTATGTTATGCATTTGTAAAACTGTTTAAAAAGTATTTCTGTATAAGTACCAGCTAGACTGTGCTAGCTATGCTCTATACTAGCTAAACTGCAATGTGAAACAATCAGGAGCATTGGAATAAAAAGGCATTTTCTTATGTGAATAATTTGGTCTCTAAATTCACTTGAGCAAAGACCACTGAAATGTATCTGAGAGCTTTCAAAGTCAGTGCTTATCTGATGCTCAAAAGCTATTTATGACATTCATTTCTATAAGTAGCACAGAGCTTTTAGGATGCTGATGAAATGCATTTTTGGGTGACATGGGTAATCTTTCATCTCTCTGTAGACTATAGAAATCCCCCATAATGCTGTAGTAAAAACATCTGCATCTCAATGTAAAGAAAATGATTACAATTTTTAGAACTTAGGCATTTAGAGTTGCCTCCTCTTTCTTTTAAGGAATGAATTATTTCATATGCCACAAATAAAAAGTAATGAATCTTTGGGCAAAAGTTAGGTTTTTCTGAATTCAGCTAGGAGTCACTATCTCTTTTTCTGTTTCTGAAAAGAGAAAAAAAGGATCTGAAAATCCACCAGAGCTTCAGGCTGCTGTAGTCCTGGTGGTTTAGAGCTGCTTTCACTAATGAAAAAAAATTAATCCCCTTTTACATGCCCCAGTTTTAAAACTATCCTTTTCAAGATGCTCATGTTGATATCAGTATCAGATGAAAATCCTACAAAATGAATAAAGTTTTTGGAATTAATTTGAAGCACAACTAAGCAAAATGACACATTGTTATTGAGACAGGACATCTTCCTGAAGAACAACATCTTTATTTTCATTTCTCTCAAAAAAGACAAAGTGCAATACTTTCCTAACAATGACCATATTGGAGGTGGTTTACTATTTTTATAACACTCAGAATTGAGTTGTCACTGGCTTCTGCATTGTAGGAACAGCTAGACAGCCTCTGAATATTATGAACACATCTGTGCTAAAATCACATCTACATTAATCCCTATTGATGCTGATGGTCGGTGTTGACAGAACTCCATCGTGAGGTACTTCAGGTACATCTTTCAGTCCGAGTATCCATCATCTAGAGTCATTGCAGATATATTTCTGAGACTTTTCTACTAAGAATATTTCACTACCAGAAATAATGTCTGGGATGGAGATGGGGAAGAAGTCCTTCATGACAAATCTAGAGCCCTTGTTTCACCTAAATCTGTCACCTACTACTGTAATAGAGGTATATTAAAGATTTATCTCACAGATTTGTGCTGGGGTTATAGTAAAATAAATAGTCTCAGATTCACCACTGTGAATGGCTTCTTTTAGTCTACTGCTCACATCTCTGACTGCCTTCATTATAAAATCATATCCAAGCAGGTCAGCCCTGGAAGATAAATCATGTCAGAACAAAGCTGGCTTGTGAGCTCTGATTTATTGGCTTTTTTAGGCCTTCAGGTCTTGTGAATCTCCACACATTGTAGTCTGCACTTTGAGACCAGTCTGCTCCAAAGGCTTGGATTTTTCTTCCTAATTAGAGCACAAGTAAGTTGTTACTAAAACATTTGTGACAACATGAGGTGAGTAATAAAAGACATGAGGTCTGTCTCCCAGGAACAATGCTACAATGAAGCTGCAATATCATTATATGAGTTGATTTGAGCTCAGATAGAAAAAAATTCTGTTGGGGTCAGATGAGATGCAACTCTTGGGTTGTGGGGTATCTTTGCTGCTGAGGTTTTTATAAATTTATTGCATTTCTGTTTTCAGAGCCCTGGAAATCACTTTAGTGAATTTACACAGCATTATTCCCTTTCACAGTAATTTTGCTGTTTCTCCAGGGGCCAGTATCACAGCCTGTTTTATTGATGAAGCAAAGCCAGTCTAGAGAAGCATTATCTTCTTGCACATGTTAGAATGTTTGTATTAGCTCCTTCATCTCATGGGCTGTGATGAGGTATAACCCAAAAGTTGGAGGGGTTTGTATGGATAACTGGAGTCCTTTACCTGCTACTGGCATATGCTCCTTCCTTGTCAGGTGACAAATTAATCTGTGTCCCAGAGGTCTGTCAGATAAAGCAGTTGGGAGAGGGTGGATGTGTCAGTGAGTTTGGAGACACCCTGCTGCAGAGGATAACTCACTTTAACCAGAGTGACTACAGGGGGCTCTGGTTCTACAGTGGCACTTCACTGTGGCAGGAAACCAATGGCTCATTCTCCCAGTGGAGCTTCACACGTGATTCTGCACTCCCAAAGTCAAAGGGAGGACTTTGAGTCTCCTGGCTACAGGAGTCTCCCTTTGGCTCTGCTCTGGGCTCACAGACACCCTTTGCCAGGTATTCTTCTCTGTATGCTGCATGATGGCATCCAACCCTTCCTGCAGTCTATTGAACCCTCTCCATTGCCCAGAAGGATGATTGAAGCCAAGCCACTGCAGACACTGAACGCATTTTGAGAGCAAGAGTAACAAAAGGTCATACAAGAAAGGAAAAAGTAAGTTCACTGGATTCCAGTAGATACAACAAACATCAATGTGAATACAAAGGCACACTGGGTTTAACAGCACAGCACTGTGAAATGTGAAACTGTGTTTATTCCTTTGAATTCAAGCAGGAAGGAAGGGATTTTTGTGGCTCTGACACAGGGCCAGATGGTTTGCCTTTCCCCAGCTCCCAGCTTTTGGGAAGAGGAAGTGACTTTTGCCAGCAGTGCCCCCTGCCCCTGCCTCTGCCTGCCCACAGTCTGGCTGGAGCTGCCCTCATCCCATCTCCTGCCACTCCACTCCCTGTCCTGGCAGCCACTCAGTGTCTCTCATTCAGCCCTCTTGGTCATACAAGGCCATTTCCAGGCTCACATTTCTACAGCTGCTTGCACTATAATGTGTGCCCTAACAACTTGTGAACATTTGAAATTGGCTGTGGAATGCAGAGAAAGTGGTCTCTTCTGGGTTCCTCAAGTAAATGCAGTGTGCATTTTTCCAAAGAATACTTAAAAGAATTTGGACCCCAGGTAGACAATTATTAAAGCTGCAATTTTTTTTTCCAGTTTTACCTCCTGATTAGAAACTGAGATTTTATTTTTGCATTTTTAGAAATATCTAGGCCTTGTGGCAGCTCTTTGCAGAATGGTGAATTTTGATTTCTGATGATTGCTGGAAAGTGACATTCCCATTAATCCTCACTAGTACTGTTCAAGGATTTAGAAACTGCTTTTAGATACAAGCAGAGCTCTGTAAATCCCCTAAGACAGAGCCATGGGTAATGGGAATATAGAGGTCATGTGAGTAATGAAATGTGAACTCTACATCCTGTCAGGTGGTGTTACAGAGAGAGGAGGAAGGAAAAGAATGGTGTTTTCATTCTTTTGAAAAAACACTTCAGGAGTGGGGAGACTGCACTGTTCCCTGCACGAAGTAAGAGATTTCCCAGTATGGGCACATGACCATGTTAAACTGGCAACTGCATAGCGGCAAGGCATGCTGAGAAATCCAAACCTCGATCATTTGGGACTACACCAATTTAAATCCCAAATGCAAAAACCCTGCTGTTTAAGGAGGAAAAAATAGCAGTGTTGTGAGAGACATCAGCAGGCCATACCTGACTTCTAATTGCTCTGTTGTCCACATTATGGTTTTGAGTCTGTGGAGCACATTATCTGTTAGCAAAGATGCTGGTTTTCCCTCTGTGTAGCTCCCCCTGTTACTCACACTAACCTGTGGATGTACTGGGTGCACAAGGAACCGGGTGGGAAAAGGACCAACTCTCCAAACTATCCTGAAAAAGCCTGGTGTAGAAAAAGATGCCGTCAGGTCACTGCAGCCAAATGATGCTGCTTTGAGGTAGAGAACAGGAAGGCCAGATATTTCTCTGAACCACATTTCTCACAAAGTTTTTGTGTCCTGATAAGATCAGGTGAGTAATGGTGTGTAATGTCACCAAAAGAATTAAAACTTCAGTGTGGTGACATCGTAGAGGGTGGCGGGGCTCTGCTGGGATGAGGGAGTGCAAGGTCACCTCGGGGAGGAGCAGACAATTGCATACACTGCTGCCTCGGGCAGGTTCTCAGAAAAGAGGGGAAACAAAGCAATAGAGACAGCTAAAGAGTGACACAACTTGCAGTAGCTCTGCCTCAGAAGAATGATGGGCCCAGCCCTCAGCAGCAAGAGTACAACCCACATTTCTCTGTCTCTGGGCACCAGCAGCAGCACCTGCCCCAAGCACGTCCCATCCCAGCCCCAGCAGCTGCACAGTCACCAGCACACAGCAAGGGCTGCTCTAAGGATCAGCACATGAGTGGGTTTTGTTTTTCTGCTTTGCTCAGTTACTCGTACCTGTTCTCAGCTGGAGTGCCTTGAACACTGCAACAGGGGAAACCAGGAGGGGTGGCTGCAAGGGGGTATGGATGCCCCAGAGGTGGGAATCTTTCAAAGGACAAGTCCCACTGAAACACTCAATCAAGCCAGTGGTGCAGCCAAGAACAGATTCAAACATATTTTGGTGTGTTCAAAATAGAAACACCATCCTCATCCTGCTGCTTGTGCTGTGCAGACTGAACAAGAAGTTCCAGGTGCAGGCCACTATGTAAGCACACTTTGTCTACAATGTAGTCAAGGACTGTAACTATTGTTTCTTTGGAAATAAACAGTTAAATAGGTGGATTTAAATTTTTCCTGCCACTTCTCTGTGAGCCCTTTGGGTCCTGGGTGTAATGCCTAAGGTTTTTCGGAGTCTTTCATTAAAATTTTCTCTCCTCAGCAAGGTGTAAAAGGGTTAATTCTTACTTCCTGGAGAACCAGTAAAGTCTGCAGCTTTGTCCAGCTCCACAATTAACACTTCAAAGTTTCTACTGGTCAGAGCTAACTGATAACAACCTGAATATTCTGGTACTTGGGTAGTTTATTATTCAAATTAAATATTTCAAAGCAATTTGGATTGGAATATGCCTTTGAAGCTATGGAAAGACCCCAGCTTAGGGTTACCATTTCAAAGAGATTTTTACAACACCCCTTAGATGCCAAAATGCCAGTGGTGGATTGGGAATTGATTTTCAAACTGACAAGACTGAATAATGGGAACTGACTTGGCTGAAACAACGCATTGGGTGTTTTGTAAAAGGCACTGTAAGACACCCTTGGAAAGGTGTTTTTAACTGTAAGGATGAGGCAGAATGAAACTGAATTTACAGGCTGTGCATTGGCTCTGATTATTTTGAAGCTGGTCAGAGACCAGAGTAGAGAGAGATGGATTAGGTAAACTCAGAAAGATGAAAACCCAAGGAGAAATGGTTATTTTCAACCAGGTATCCTCAAAACTCACAGTTAGGTGTAGTTGTCCTTGTAAACCCCCTCAGTCACATCATGAACCTCAGCCATATCAGTGCAAAGCAGGACTGTTAATGCTAAGCATCAGAAAAAAAAAATGAAATATTAGTATTAAGATCCCAAGATTTAAAAATATTACTGCATTCAATTTCAGTCTTTATTTACTTACAAAATTGAACCTTTAATGTTTACATTTTAAAGTTTTCCTCATACAGTCTGGTATTTTATTCAACTATATCACAGTAGCTGCAATAATGGACTAGGGTCCCTTTTTGATGGGTGCTGTACTAATCTAAAGCAAAATCAAGGCCTCAGTTTCAAACACCCTTATATCCACAAATCATAAAAACATTGCATGACCTGAGTGATTTTGAAAACTGAGATCCATTTTCATGATTTCTTAGAAAGTTACTTAGTCTTGCAAAGCTAACTGGAGACCAGTCTAAGCCCCATGGCTTATGCACACAAGGGATTTGGTTGTAATGTTATAAAATGCAGACTTATTCTCCTCATTGGCCCGTGAAGATGTAGATCAAAGTAGAAAATTGATGTTTTTTCTGTCTTGATGGTGTGGCATGCTACAGTCAAAGATCAAAGGAGACTAATGTAAGGCAGAGGTTGCAGCAGGCACCCTCTTACAGATACTGGTGAAATTATACTGACATGTGGCTTCATCAGTCAGAATGGAAATCCATGTGCAGAGAAAAATGAAAGGTCAGCAGGTAACCTCCACAGCATTAATTGAACCCTCTGGGCAGTGACTGACAAAGAGCAACCAGCATAATGCTTTCTGAGCATGCTATTTTCAGCAAAAGAAATCATTTGATGGATGTAGTTAATTTCCTACCCGCTATGCAAAGATGCCCGTGATGAAGATCTCAATTCAAATGTATTGCAGAAGAGGAGGACTGCCTTCTGAGGATGGTAAACTGGTATAAAGTGAGCAGGTGATTTTCAAAGGCATGAATGGCTGCAAAAGCCCATATCAATCAGCCCTTCTTTGACTTAATGGAGACTTTTGTGGGTTTTTGTTTTTTGTTGGTTTTGTTTGTTTGTTTGTTTGTTTTCTATACTGTTGTGGTTTGGTTTGGGGATGGGTTTTTTTGTTGTTTTTGGATTTTTTTCTTTGACTTTTAAAATTTGTTTGTTTTGTTTTTCTTAATTGTAAATAGAACAGTAGAAAACAATCAAATATAACCCATTCTAAGACTGCAGTCTAATCCTCTTCTCCTGGATTGCTGCAGATGGAAAGCAAACACAAGTACAAAGGATCAACTACATAAGCTTTCAGGTCCAGTTTCTATGTGGCTATAAGCTAGCACAAATGTGGTCCTGGGAGAATGCTGAATATGAGAGAGCTCTGCTTGTGGTGACACAACTCTGAACACAGTGACACATCCAGTGACTGCTGTGGCATACTGGAAACAGCCTCAGTGATGGCTCTGGGACTTGGAACGTGGCCTGTAAATTGTCAGTGCTGCTCAGCAGCCCTGTCCTTGGTTCAGAGTGACCACCAGTCCCAGCTGCTGCAGAGCCAGAGAGCCCAGAGGGGCCGTAGCTGTCTCTTCTATTTGCTGCCATCACTGCAAAGCCAGCCAGGCTACCCAGAGGCTCCACAAAACATTGAGATCTGCCAGTGCTGCAGATGGGTAAATGCACTTCCAGGAATGATCTAAACTCCAGGGAGACAACAATATTTCACTGGAAATGCCAGGACTTATGTGGTACTGGCCTGAAACGAGCTGCTACAGAGAGACAATGCAGTATTTGTTGACTTTGGTTCACTTTTGAGGCTGCACAGTAAACAAAATCCAACCCCACATCAGTTTTAAATTGTCTAATGTGTATAGATTAATGCATGCTTTTCATAGGTGAGTGAACTGTACCAGCATAATCAGACAACCCTATCCTCAGTATGGGGGTTGCATAGTATAAAACCCAGTAAAATTAGAGCAGCACTCTCCTTGTCTATGGCCAAAGCCCAAGAAGTCATTTCAACAGGTTATAACAAGCAGAGCTGGTTAGATCTCTAAATTGTTTTAAGAAAGGAAATTTCAATCAGTAGCTATTTCACATAAGCTGCTCACTGTGATAATTGTTCTAACATTTTCTGTTTGTTATTCATGATAGGGGAGTGTCAGGTTGTCTACTCCAGGGACTTATTTCTCCCAAAGTGTTCATCTACATTGGCTTCCCTGGAAGCTAAAGTCAATGTAACAGCAGGGAAAATCTGTTCTCAGACGACTGTATGACTAGAATTTTCATAAAAAGGAATGACTTGATGGAGATCTATGAAAATAATTGATTTTTCAGTATGGCAGTTGAAGCAAAAAATTGAGAGGAAAAAATAGTATAGTCCATCTCAGCTCAATTTGTTGGGCTTCTTTTATTCCCTGCCTTTTTGGTTTTTCATTCAACTTCAGGCAAAGCTATTCTTTTCCAAGCCAGGTTGTTTCTGATGAAAATTATTTATTGGAACAGACAGGGCAGATTTAATTGTCACCTACACAGCAGATGAGGAAATGCAAACATACCTCCTATAAAAGGGCCTGCCAGGTAAGTCATTCCATGATGCTGCAGAACTCTCCCCTTCCCACAGAGACCCATCTCTGCAGCAGTAGCAGCAGGTTCCTCATCCATTCCAGAAAGAAGCAAGGGATGGACCCTCCAGAGAGGACAGGCAATGGCACAGCATCTGCCTTCAAACTTAACTGCAAAAAGAGACATGGAAGAGATTAACCTAGCTACCTTGGCTGGTAGGGAACATCTTTTACAGGGTGGCAGGCAGTTAATCATTCAGGGACCAGCTCTGGAATTAAACCTTGGTTTCCCAGGGACATGTCTGGCCATTGATTTCAGCACAGATTTGATGAGAACAACTTTGTTTAGAGAGATAAAATGGCATTTTTCACAAAAAAGCTGCGTAATAGCTGATTCTTGTACATGAGTATTTTAATGACATCCCTTTGCTGGGGCAGATGCTTTTCCACAGACATTAATGAGAATGACATTGTATAAATTTTTGTAGATAAATCAATGAGAAAGGGTAGAGATAGCATCAGATGTGCTTATAAAAAATTCTTACAAGTTTTGAGTATTCGGGAGTTTTTAGTCCTGATAAAATTAGAAATTATCTTGATTGTCTCTGTTCAATTAGATTGAGAACTGAGGCTGCCATGACATATGTAGTTAAACCAGTTTGTGACCTGAATGGTAGCAAACGGGAGGGGGAAGTCTCAGTTCCCCTCCTTCACACCCTTGTTTTCTTTACCCACACAACCCAGCCATCTCTGGGGCTGATCAAGATGTGGGAGCTCACAGCTGAGCTGATGTGAGCTGATTAATTCATTCACCTAGGGAAAAAAAAAAAAAAAAAAAAAGCCCACCTTTTCTGCTGAAACCATTTTGAGCTGGGTTAAAAAGTGAAGCAGCTGCTGGAGTGGCCTAGACAAGGATTCCTTCCCATATCTGGTGGGCAGAAAGTCTGTGACTGTTCTACTCTGGTGCTGCTGTGTCAGGGCTCCTGTTTGCTTTTCAAACTCAATGGATTTTGCAATGCTGCAATGGTGCTTATCCTCTTGGTAACTGATTCTTGCTCTTAAACCATCGTTCAAGGTGGAGAGGTTCTTTTTCTTTCCAGGCATGGAAAGTTTCTTTTGTTGGAACCAGTTAAACCTCCCAAAGGGCAGCTTTCCTTATTGCTATGCCTGTGAATCATGCTGTGCTTAATATGCAGGCATGCTCATTTTGACAAAACAGGAGATAATTGACTGCTAGATTGGTCTTCAAAATGAATGTGGGTAGTCTTGTGATACTGTATATTAGATATGATTATAGACGTGGCTGTACTTGTTCAGGAAAGGAATTTGTTCTGAAAGAGACAGATGCATAGGAAAATACCTTTCTATTTTCCTGCCCTATGTTTTGTTTAATGATAAGAGATGAACAGAGTTTAATAAAGGGAATGGAAGCAGCTGTGTTGCAATTAGAGAATGTAATTAGTATTTGCCCAGAAGTTTGAACATACAACTGTACTGGGTAAGGAGATAGCTCAAATGAACAAAAATGAGTGGTTTGTGGCTGGTGCTTCAAAAACCTGGTTCCTCCTGTGCAGTTAATGTTAAGCTAGTATAGTACACTGGAAATATAATCCCTTGCAAATCACTTTCTGGATCTGAAAGTAGTCAATTATCTGTGACTGATTACTGTCTTAGGGCCAGAAAAGTACCAGACACCTGCTATTTCCATTCAAGCCACTGAGAATTGTTACTGTTAGATCATTCATGCTCTCAGCATATTCAAATTTGGTATTGTAGTGCATTGTTAAAATGAGGACAAGCACTGACTTCCCAGTAACAACTGTCCCTAATGATGTCCTTATTCTAGGTTTCAGATAAGAGCAGTTCAAATACCCCTCTGTTTGACTGCCAGTTTTATACAATTTCCTGATTTAGCATAAGACCAAGGGCAATGCAGTTTTATTTACTATTGTGCATTCAAATTATCCCTCTAAAAGATTTACTGATTTAATTAGTATTTTTGAGAGCACACAGAGAAAGGATGAGAAGACTAAAATGGTAACAGGCTAGCTGCGTTGCAAAGACATTTTCAGATCAGATCTGAAATGAGATGGAGACATTTGAGAGGGCTGTTGCTGATGCAAGAAACCTCAGTGAAGTCAATAGGGGTGAGACTCTGCTCTGGGATTGCTAACAAAGCTGTGCTCTCACTGTGCACAGAAATGGGTTTGCCTTCTGCTCCTGATAATCTCATGTGACTTCTGTTACTAAGCAGGGAGGGTGTCAACATGCTAACTGTCAGCTGGAAAAATTAAGTAACTCTCTGTAATCTGATTAATAAGGAAATATTTTGAGAGTAGATTAATCAGACAGTGAGGTAGAATTATTAAATAAAAGCATCACTACTAGTCTCAGGATGACTTAAATAATTGCCATAGCTATTAACAGTGCAGTAACTGGAGTGTTTTAGAATGGGGAAAATCTGGTCCACAAATGGATTTTCTTCAAGTCTCTGCCAAGCTTGAAAAAGCTGGCAGGATGGAATGTAGATGCAGACATGAATTAATTTCATCTAAGGATGTGAGGACATGGCAAGAGTCAACACAGGGAAAGGGCAGGCTGGTTAATGTACGGATACAGAAAAAAATTTGGAATACTCTGATATTTGAAGCGGTAAGGGTGTTCATTGCTGCAATAACTCAAAGATCTGTCTTATGACAGCAACATGCCTCTTAATCTAGAGCCTCTTGATCTAACCTTAATTTATAAATAAAATGGCAAAGCTCTCTTTCTGTGGCTCTGATGCTCTTGTGAAGCTGGGTGAACACCTGTGAAGTCTCCAAGGGAAGATGTGAGAGAAACCTGTAGTGAAGGGAAGATCCCTGCTGTAAAGCCAGACAATGCCAATGCAGCATCCCTCATATGTCCAGAACCCCTACTAGACTTTCAAGAGTTCCCAAACCCAGCAGAATACAGTTTAGGATATTTGCTTATATGAATTTTATTGCTTTGCATAAAAATTAAAAAAAAAAAAAAAAAAAAAAAAGGTTTACCATAACAGTTTACTAGGATATCAGTAAGCACATTAATACATAGGATCCTTCCTTTGAATGCTTCTCCCAGTTTGTAATTTTTCTTGAGCTATTTCTTTCCTTTCTAGGAAAAGTGAGTGAAATATTTTATTTTGCCAAAATTTTAGTAAGACTAGGGAAAATTGTTTCCATCTCTTAGACCATCCAGTAAACTATTCAGAAGAGATACTGCTCAGAACAGTTCAGCTGGAAAATCTTAAGCATGTTTCTGTTTCACGTCTTCATGTTTTTGTCAAGTTTTCCCATTTCCTTCAGCCTCAGAGGGATGAGCACAGATATTCCCTTCTTCACTCTCACAAAATATTCTGGCTGCAGCAGAACAATGACCAAAAGGCTCCATCAACACAAGGCAAATACCATTCATTTCCTTGGAGATTTGTTTTGCTGCTCATCCCCAAGTGGCTTGGCCAGAGCTCTGAACCCTTTCATCCCTTCAGCTGTCAATGCAGAGTATCCCTTGTTCTCCTGAATCCCATGTCATACATGACCATCAGACCTACAGAAAGAGAGCTCTGCCATTTTATCTTTAAATTAAGATTGGATCAAGAGGCTCTTCTATGGCAGGTTGTTGTCATAAGACAGATCTGTTGAGTTACTGCAGCAGTGAACACCCTTGCCACTTCAAACATTAGAGTCCTCCAATATGATCCTTCCTGATAGAAACCACTGTGGCTGCACTGCAGTTTCACACCTGTTGGACCTAAGAAGATGGTTAGGAGGATGGAAAATATTCCTCTAATTCTCTTTGCCCTCTGAACCAAGAATGGTTCTGGTGCTGCATTCAAGAATGGATTGCACTGCATGTGAGCAGCAACTTTAAAACCCAGCCCCTGGTACACCCAGGTGGTGTTGCCTGGGGCTCTCAGACTTTATGCAGACAGAGCAACCCAGGCAGACCCACACAGGATGTCCACAAAGTGCTTCTAGACAGAAGAGATGCAGCTGGGAGGTGGCACCTGCTGGGGTTTGAGCTCAGGGATCCCTGCCCCTCGACTCTCTCTCCGTGGGGTGTGGCAGAGGCACAGCATCTGGCTGAACAGAGAAAGGAACACTGCAGCATCCACACCTGCAATGTGTCATGGGTATGGCCATCCACAAAACACTCTCTTGAGCTAGTAACTGAAGAGCCACAGAATGTTTTCAGTATTTTAGGAGTCAGATAATGGATGCCCCCCAGGCCCCCAGTAGCAGCGGTAGATAGCTGCAGGGCAGCTGTGTTGCTGTTATAGTTTATGTGCTGGTGTGTCAGTGGTGAAAGATGTAATGAGAATGCTATTCCTCTTCAAAAAAAATATACAGTGGATGCTGCCTTTTGAACTGGGAAGAGGGGATTAGAAAGTAAGTGTGGAGTCAGAATCAGTGTCCCCAGTTTTATCACTGACATACCTGGCAACCACTCGTCTCTCAGCTCTAAAATGAATATACATCTGTCCCCAGTTGTATATCAGGTACTTTGTTCTTTTAGTTCAGGGGAGGAAAAACCCCTATGCTTCTGTGGCACACAGAGTATTGTCCATGATTTATCCAGGTTAGTAAAGCTGCATTTGTTCCGTGGTAAGAACAAATGTACACATGCAGCCATATTGACTGGATTCTTTTCTTCTAAAGTGTATGATCTCTCACTAATTTTTGTTTTCTTTTTTTTTTTTTTTTTTTTTTTTTTTTTTTTTTTGTATTTCATCTAGAGTTTTTACACTTTCATGAAATTCAGACATTGGGGAATTGCATATTACTAAAATCAGGACCTCTTAAAAATGTAAACACCAAAAACTACTTGACACTTGCAAGTCCTCCATAAATATTACCCCTAGATTCCTGCTGTCTCAAACTGATTTTCTCTTTGCACACTAATCAGGCTAGGAATTTCTGGTGACACCAGCATTTCAAACCTGGCATTTGACACTTTTTTCTGTAATCCCTATTAGTTAAAAAGAAATGTACAATGTCTCTACCATTAGCAGAGATGAAAAGCAGTAGCTGTGTTCTGATGATGGAGTTTTGATGACCTAAAGACTAATAGCCAAGCCAGCTGATAACCAGCCAGATGGGGCTGAGGGTTCAATATTTGTGCATGCAGTCAGCAATAGATGTTCAGTCTGGCTTCTTTTCCCTTCAAGATGCAGAGCGTCTCTTCCAAATGCTGAGAGCTTCCACATTGCAATAGTGCTGTCGTGTGTCTGGGTGGGCTGAGGACCCCACCAGAGCACTGTGGGGTGGCCACAGTGTCTGCACCTCCTCCATTCCCCAGCTCAGAAACAGTGGGGTGTGAACACCCCCAACATGGAGGCAAACAGCCTTATAAGATCCATGTCATGCTGTATAACCTTTAATTTGCTGGAGGCCACATTTCTTACACAGCAAATGGGAAGATTCTTGTTGGACATGGTTTTTATTATTTCAGAGCTAACATCTGTTTTTAAGTGCACATCCAGTGTCAATGTCTGACTGTGCTAGAGGTCATAGTGTGTATAATTTCCACATTGTCTGAATATAGGGATACACTGAACTGATTTATGGATTGCCTCCCTGTGGCTGAGTTCCTGGATAACTAGATTTTTTGAGGTTGCAAGGACATTGATGATTTCTGAATACTCTTGCAACAATTTCTGGTGAATCAACAATCAACAGGCATGACAATTTAATAAAATAATTTTTGAATAATATTTTCTGTCCCTATTTTAATACAACATATAATCTGCTTGTCAGATATCCATTCTGCTCTAGCCAGTCTCTCTACTTGTCAATGCACAAACCACTGGGTATGTAGTGTGAGAATAAGAACACAAAGAACACAACCCCCACTGTGGTCATTGTTCTGCAATACCCTTGTCACTGACAGAGTTTGAGTGAAGCTGAGTTTATTAAAGCACAAAATTTTATTTTGTTCCAGCAAATACATTCCACCCCCCTCCAAAATACAAAACAAAACAAACTCCATGAAAAGCTGAGCCATCACATAAAGAGTTTTTTACTCTATCGGGCAATTCTAATGGTGGCAAACTCCGCTATTACTGCAGGTTTTTACAGAGAGGTGAAGAAATATAGATCCTGCAACTTAATAGAGATATTTCAAATAAGCTGAAATAAAGCTGTGTAAATGAAGTCAGGATGGCATCCTGCTTTCCCTTTAATTCCTGGAAGGAGGGAAACTGCCTAGCATTATGTTATTTGCAAGGAACATTTAGTCCCAAGTGCTACTGATTACATCTTCTATTCTTGTACAGCTCCTCAAAACATTAAGGTTTCCATTAAAAGACAAAACTGAATCTAGTTGTCTTGAATTAGGATTTTTCAGAAAGAAAAAAAAAAAACAAACAAAAAACCCCATTGACTCCTTTGACTCTAAACCAGCAGATAAAAATATCTTGCATCAAACTAGTTTACAGAGAAAAGTTGGAAAGATGTCCAGTGAAATTGAAGGAGAATTTTTTTCCCACAAAGAAGCACTTCAAAATTAGAAAAGTTAGAATATATTTGCTGGTAGAATGGAAATAAATAATCAAACAAGATCAAGTGTCAAAACCCAACAAGCTAGGTGTTGAAAAAAAGCTGTTAGGAAATACCAGATATTTTCCAATGCAGCTTATTGAAAGGTGGCTTACAAGTTTTGCAGGGTGGCTGAGAAGTGTGATCTCAAGCTGCTCTGGCCATTTCTTCATAAAAGGCTGTGTTGGTCTTGCTACCCTCTCATTCCTCAGCCCTAAGGAGGTTGACAGTAGCCAGCAAGGACCAGCATGTAGAGGGGACAAAAGAAGGGTACCTGAAGGTGGGACACAGTATTGACAAAGGGGCTGCTGTGGCAGCATGAATCAGGGCTTTCTCTGGCCCAAGTTACCCTCCCTTGCATTATTACTACAGCTTTTCCAGTATAGAAGTTGCTATATTTTTGTGTGCAGTCACATCATGGAGCATTGCTGATCTACTCTGGTGGGGGTCTCTCAATGTTGCTGTGAATAAGCACAGTCAGAAATGCTGCCCCAAAAAAAGGAGCAGTGGGTACTGGTAATGCTGTCTTGGCAAAGCCTTGCACAGTGCAGAAAATGTCCAAGGATGCTCTGAGCTGAAGTTTCCCAGATTCCTGGTCTGGAATTTCTGGAAATGTGTATTTCTCACAACACTGAAAGCTTCTCCACAAGTTGATTCCCTTGCATCCTCTGCTCAGCCTTTGCTATTAATTTTTTCTTCTATGTTTGTCTGAGAGCATTAAACGGAGGAAGAGAGGCTGCAATTGTTATGATTAGTGAACTCCAGCTCTTCCTCCAGTATCACCTCCACAAGTTTTTCCTTGCAAACATTGTGTAGGGAATGTAATTTGTCTTCCTCCAATCCCTCCTGCTCTTAAGAAAAAGGTCCTGCCCCGGTGATGTGGCAACGCCATAGAGTCATTACCGCTGTGATGGCCTAAGGGTACATGCAATGAAAGGTATGTCAGGAATGATAATATGTTTTCTTGAGCCACCCAATTTAAATGGCAGAAATTAGAGGCCTTTGGGTGCAGAGGGCCTTTTCCTCAGGGTTTATTTACAGGGACAGCCATTAGTTACCCAGGGGATATCTCTCTGTTTCTACCAGCTGTGCTGTGTTACCTGATACATCAGTAATCACCACGTTAGCTTTGCACTGTCTGGTCACCTTTTGTTCTTGGTTCCCAGGGACACACATCTACCACAAGTGTGAGTAGGTAAGGATCTGACATTTCATCCTATTGATAAATGCAGCCTTCTCTCTAGGGGGACACAAAAATAACAGTATGGAAGCACCAGAGAATTAGTAGTATTCAGAACACGCTGAATAGACACATTCACATCACGGAAGCACAAACAAAATACAAAAAGGTGACACCACAGCATTAGGGCAGGTGACAGATATTTGAGGTCCATGCATCTGAGGTCTGATTCTCTAGCAGGGATTCATTTGGGATGTCTTAAGTGTCTGTAAATCAGCTGAGCTAATTGTCTTGGGCTCCCCCTGCAACTAGGAAGAGCAGCACATCTCAAGGGTGTGATTAATCTCACCTATACTAGGTCAGTGTAATAGTAGGTCAGATGAATCCTACCCTGGAAATATTTGTTCCTCTCTGCTATGAAAAGAAGTCAGAGTGACTAATGTAGGTACCAGTGCCTGCTTAGTTTGCAGTTAGAGGAATCTTGCCCTCTCTGCCCAGCTTGGCCTGCAGCCAAAGCACACTTAAATTGCTGCCTGAACTTAAAAGTGTATGAGGTTACTCTGGAATTTGTATTGTGAGTAAGGTGTTTTCACTAATGCTGGAAGGCAGAAGGATGGAAGGAGGCTTGGGTTGGTTTTTCTCCTCTGTTCAAAGGTAGAGTAAATTCTTGAGAAATAGAGAGACAAAAACAAACAAACAAACGAAAACAACAAACCAAACCCGGGACTGATGGTGTAGGCTTGGAAAAGTGAAACTGGGAGCATTTGCTATAACTGAGAGCTGGTAGAAAGATGTTTGTAGATAGGTGGGACTGCATCAGAGGACAGCTGACTTGTCCACAGATTCTTCTCCCTCCTAGAAGTGACCTAATGGAGACTACCCACACCCATTGGAGTGAGCAGCTGGCACACATCTGACCTTAGTGCACAAGTTCAGCCCACAGAACTTCTTACAGTCCATCCCATCAATTCCCAACCAGGCCAAGACTTGCCAGTTTTAGTTGACCTGGAGGGTTTGGTTTCAGTGACTCTCTCAAAGTTACAGTCTGCTTTCTCCTCCACAGCAAAATAAAATTGTTGGTTTTGTCATGCAGTAGCTGCATCTGGTTATTCTGTTGTCAAAGCCAAGTGGAGCCAGGAGACAGTGGTGTGACTATAAGGTTAGAAAGGCGAGTGGAAACACAGGCAGAGCTTATGGTTCTGATTAACATGATGAACCTGGTGTGGGGGCAGGCACTAGTACCTTTCAGGAGCCTGGGACAGAAGAGTTAACTTGTGCTTGGTTTCATTACACAAGCAAAACCAGTTTAGCCCAGCTCACCCCATGCTGCAGACACCCACCAGCACCTGAGGACTGCCCAGAGGAAGTGCTCCTCTGAGAAGCTATGAAGATCTGGTGACAGAACCAGGGCTTAGGGACCTCTGCTTTTGGGATCCACAAAAGAGGATGCTCACTGTGATGAGAGGTTTGGACAGGCTTTACAGGGACAAAGGTGGCTTTGCCACCCTGGTGCTATGTTGGTTTCAGTAGTGGGAGTTTTTCCAGTGCCTCTGGAGCCCCTGGTTTAGCTGTATGCTGCACAGCTGTAATTCTTCTTTTGGATGTGACTTTTGGGAAAAAACCCCTTCATTCTTTCATTCCTTTGAATCTCCTTCTGACCTTTAGGCACTGCTACCCTACAATGGTGTGTACCCTTGGGACATAAGATAAACTGGCAAAAGCCACCTGTCCTTGCTGGTCATGCTTATTCTGCACCAAACCATGGGCAATTTGACAGAGAGGAGAAGGTTGAGGAGTTGAGGCAATTCTGCAGTTAATGCAATTTGAGAGATCAACAGCAGATAAAGCACTGCCCCTCCCATCACAATGCCATGTTTGGTAGAGATTGTGAGAGCTGTACTTTCAGTTTGCCTTGTTTTGAACAAACCTCCAGGCTGGATTTCAGCTTTATCTGTTGATAAGAGCAGTTCAATTCATGGGCCAGTCCCAGCCAGCCTCAGAGGGGCAGGGCTGTTTTGCCACCTGGGAATAGATAGCTGTTCTTTGGGTTCAGTTTTTCACATGAGCAAATCAAAACTGGCTTTTGTAGAAAAAAAAAAAAAAAAAGGGGGGGGGGAAAACCCCACACAACAACAAAAAACCAACCCCCCACCCCCCCCCAAAAAACCCTAAAGAAACACATAGATCAAGTGAGCACTCTGAGTTATCTGTTATACTCAGCCAGTTATCTGGCTTGTCATATAAAGCATTGCTAATTTTCCGTAATTTTCTCACAGGGTTAAAAGAAAGATATCCAAAAGCATCTGTGTGAGGACAGATGCCAGGAGTAAGAGGCACAATGTGTATTAATTCCACATAAATCTATATTTGTGGAATATAGCTGTTTGAATCTGAGTCAGACTGCCATAAAAGAGCTGAAATGTGGCTTCACATGAAGGATATAAAGGTAATTTACCCTGCTGTACTCATGAGGAAAGTAGGAAAAATCACCCTCCCATTTATTTGAGGTTTTAGGAATTATTTGCTCAATAAAAACACTTATCCCTTCTGTTTATACTTGGAGTAAATGGAAAGGGAGAGGGATGGTATCTGACCAGGAACTGGAGCAGGAAAAAAGGTAAAACCTGAAAAACAGCAGACAGGTAATCTGCTCTCTCCAACACCCAGGTTTCCAGAATGAATAACCATTCTGGAATAATAATAATAAATAGTTTTTGAAAAAGAACAAAGCGTTGTCTGTTTACCTCTGGCATAATCCTCCAGCGCTGGGAGAGAAAGAGAAAGGTGCAGAATAATTGTTCCCTCCTGACAGAGAGTAGGAAGATATTTGCACAAGAGAGCAGTGGAATTGGACTAAATTGCATTACAACTGCACAGAAATATTGTTACATGTTGAATCAAATTCTCGTGGGCCACTGTTCCTCCTTTCAGCAGCAGAGATGCACCTTTCATCTGGCATCTGTGACTATTGCATGCCAGTATTCCTGCAGGTTTTTTGGTGTAGTATGAGAGGTACTGAAAAGAGTAAATACTTTTAGAAAAATTATGACCCTAGGGATAAATGGCATTATCACTAATTGCGCTTCACTAATTCTGCCTACTCAAAACGAAAGAAGGTACGAAGCACGTGGTTACTGCAGGATGGAGAAATCCTGCTTGGAGCTGCAGCTTGCAGTGACTCACGCTGCACAAAGAGCCGCGGTGTGGGCAGCACCAGCAGACAATTGTCAGCAATCACTGCCTTGTGTGGCTTGATGAATGAAACACCGAGCAAGAGCTCCCTAAAAGCTCTAGCTCTGTGAATAGCAAGCCTTTCTTTTTAAGATAGAGCCCTGTAACATAAATAGTAGGTTTGATAAACATGTTTTTAAGGTGTTTAACAATATGCATGAATGAGGTAGAACACAGAGGCAGCAGAAAGTCTTATCTGTAGCATTTTGAGAGATACAAAATGTACCTTCATAAAGGCAAACAGTCTTCTGAAAGGTACTTTCCATTTTGGGTTTGATGTCACACATAAAAGGGATGTGACTGCTATTTTTATTCTGGTGCAAGCTCATATTTTTGGATATTCTATCTATATCCTGCTGTTTGTAAATGTTCTTCCACTATCCACCTGTGGCAGCACTTTACAGATTGTGAGTGAAAAGGGGTATGTTCCCCTGGCATGAGCCAAATGTTTTATGGTGGAGCACTAAGATGACTGACTGCAGACTAGCATCTAAGGCTCCCAAACTGCATCTGGCCTGTCCACAGTCTGTGGCTGCCTGGTTAGCAGTCACTGGAGCAGGTGTATGTTTCATTCTTCTGTCAATACGGCCCCTAGCAGTTGTGATGATATTTGACAACTGAGCTGAAAGTGTTATTTTAGGTGCAAGGGCCATGATTCACAAAGGTTGGACTCTAAAATAGGCCAAGAAGTACTGAATTGTGAATCATTCCCAGTCTTCTGTTTGAAGAAGCATTTTAAATACAGAAATGTTTGTATCTTAAAAAACAGATGTTTGTAAAGGCTTAGCATGTGAACCTATACTTCTAAGGATAGCAGGTTATGTAATGAATGAAAAACTGAAGAAGTAAATTATTCTCTGCAAGATATCTTTTATGTGAATGGTAAGCCTGTGATTTGAAGCTAAAGCATTACCTTTGATCGTGATCTGAAAGTGTGCTGAGTGCTCTGTTACAAGATGCTTCTTGCTGTGCAGCCCATCCCTTTGTGTTACCACCTCAGCTTAGCAGCTAACATAGGTCAGGTGCTGAAACTGCATTTACTGATCTCCTATTGTCAAAGCAGCCCCCTGCAAAGCCACAACAACAAAATCAAAATTATTAGCTTACAGGAACAGTGTGTTACTCAGCACCAGTTTTATTTGACTGATTTTAATTTCTAGAGTTTGATTATGATCACCCTTAGTTTACAAACTACTTTTGATCATGCTAAGCTTTAGCCAGATCTGAGTTCTTGTTGTTCTGCTATGTCCTGAACTCTGTGTCTGCACTCTGTGCCTATGCAGCCTTACACCTCTTGGTACAGGTGTCCTGTATAAATGCCAACCAATTAATGTATTTGATCACCTTCCTCCCACTAAGTTGAGATACACAACTATCCCAGTGGAACAAGCCAAGTGAAAGATACTGCCACTTTTTCTATATACTCATAGCGAAAACATTTTAGGCTCCCTTATGCATACTTTTTGTTCTGCAAGTCTTAATAAAAAGAGACTGTTGTTTGAATGAAACTTTTATCAAGTTGGATAACAATGTTACTTCCCTTATAAATGCTATTGTTGTTTCTGTACCATTGTTGTTGATTTCTAACTAACTTTTTAAAAAGAAGCGCCCCCTTCTTTCTTTTTTTTTCTTTAAAGAGGAAAAGCTTATGCTTTCTGATCTTGCTTGATAGCTGTTCTTTTAGGAGGTCTTCTGACAGGATGTATCATTATTCATTGACCTCTTAATCTATTTTTCCCATTTGCATAGTCCTGCTGGTTTAACAACGTCTTCACTAAATAATGAATATTGCACTCTATCCAAGGGGAAAAAAATCTATTTCTGACACAGTTTTAATAGCAGAATTGAAAATTGGAGAAGCTGAACAAATCTAGGATACATTTGCAGCACAGGGTTAACTTAATATCAGTTCTGAGAAACACGCAGCAGTCTTTGGACCTTGTGGAAACAATGCCCCAGACAGAAGTTTATATCATTTATAAAAAGGAAGGTGATCTCATGTGCTACAGAATCATGGAAGTGAGAAATGGAAAAAATGCACTTGGTCATCTTGACATCAGCTTAGTAGACTTTATTAATTTCTTCAGAAGGTTTTCACTCCCAGCTGAGATGATGGGTGGTGGGTGGTGAGTTCTGCTGGTGCTTAGCCATGACTATTCTCACAGCTTGATTAAAATGGCATAGAAGTGGCAAGAAAAGGAATATAAAGATGTAACCTGATGAAAAGTCTAAACTAGAAAGGCTAAAGGTCTAAAGGTAAAACATGGAAGGGCTAAAGGAATGTATGATTTCACTTATTTTTGTACCAAATCTGAAACCTCTTGGAGAACTACGGAGGAAACTATGCATAGCTTCTAGACTTCCTCCAAATCACACTCTCTCCATGAATCTGAACTCTGCTTTCTCCTGGCTAGGCCATTTACCTCTCAAGAGATTCCAAACGCTCAGATTTCAAACATTTAAGAAGGTACCCTTTAGATTCCAATTGCTTTTTCTTTTTTTTTCCTTAGCTTTGAAGACAGTTTGTTTGACATAGAGTCTAATTTGACCAGTTGCAGTATCAATGACAGAAGATGAAAATGAAAAAGAAGTAAAATATTTTAGTGAAAACTAGCCCTGTACTGCATTTAAAAATTTCATGACTCAGAAAATGTCGAATGGATTGAGCTCTCCATGGCTCCTCAGTGACCCCCACAGATGCTTCCTGTCTTGATTTCAGTGTGTTTGTAGCTCTTTGTAATTTACTTACATCCCACGCAGACATCCCTTTACTAACATCCTGTGAACCTCTAGCTGTGTTTCCTTATGAGTGCTTGGCTTCCTACGAGCAGAAGGACTCGTCTGTGTGAGGCTGCTTTGTCACAGTTGAGAGCTGAGGGAGCTCAGCTCATCTGAACAAAGACACAGACTGTGGTAAATAAGGGTCTCTGACCAGGACAAACACATCTGTAAAAATGGTAACGGTTCTGTTGGGTTTTCAGTGCTGACTCAGACTTTGTGTTTCTGTTAAGTAGAAGTAGTGGCTTGCAAGTGTGAAACTACAGCAAGGTTCAGTCTACACTGACACCATTCCACACATAGTTTATGCAGACTTATTCCAGCCTCTCTCCTGTGAGAGCAAAATTTCTTCCTGATAACAGTATTAAATAATGATTCAATGCTCAAGCTTGTGATGACCCATCAGTCCTTGGTCTTTGGAACAGCTCAGTCTCCAGCCGAATAAAAGCTTTCTAACCTACAATGACATGCTAACACACTTGGTGCACTTCCTTGGAAATAGCTCCCAATAAATGTATGACATGAATCTTAACACAAATTCTACAGGAAGTTTACAGCCAAATGCAACTAAGTCTGAATTCCCCTCTCTCCTCTCCTCCCTGAATGTTCTGTAACTTTGCTGGGAACAATCCCTGACCATCAAACCATCATGTTCCACTATGAGTTAGAAATAGTCTTGGCACAAGGGGTTACTTAAAGTTTACACAAACCAGTTTTTCCAGGTTCTGTGTGGGGTTTAAAAGAGTGGAAAGTTACCAGAAGCAGCACAAAACCAGGTGTTGAATAATCAGAAGCAAGGACTGCAAAAGCGACTGAGAAGCTTTAATGAAGGGGACAGGATAGGCAAGCTGGCACTTAGTGTGGGGAAGGGAGGGGGCAGTAAAGTCTGGGTGACTGAACACACAGATTGCAGAACACAACTTGTAAAGGCAATTTCAGGCTCTCTGAAAGTCGCTTGGCCCTGAGTATGGTGAAGACTGGGAAACTGTAAAATGTGCATGCCATGTATTATATCTACCAAGATCTATTTACTCTTCATGACACTGCAGTAAGTTTTGGGTCTTTGTTTACTGTGTGGGGCGTGTGTATTCAATGATACATATGTAGCATGTGCATTGCATGTGCATGAGCATCATCTCATGAATGCCATGTGCCACTGAACAGAGGAGTGCTGTAAAGGAAGGCTTTACTCTCTGTGGTAAGGGAGGTGCTCAAAGCATGGGGTAGCAAGGCCAGCACTCAATTTTATTGGTAGGGAGGCAGACCAGCATGTCTCAGGCAGCCCACCAGGTAAGGAATTTGCACCACAACAAATTCAAAGTATCTATTCAAAGTATAGATAAAAATTCATGACAAAGTTACCCACTCCAATTTGGGTAACCTACAGTCTCCTGTGATTTCTTACTTTTACCAAGTAACCTCTTTTAACAACATCATTTCTTTACCTCTGCACTATTGTTGCATTCCAAGAGCAGAGGTGGCAGCAGGGAATGCACGCAGTGCCTGGATTCTGGAATGTAGTGGATTCCAGAAGTTCTGAGGAGAGGAGGATTCCAGAAGTTCTGAGGAGAGGAGGTGCAAAAATGTGCTCTCCTAAGCAGCCAAGGAGGTAATTTGACCAAACTTGTCATACAGAAATAACTTTCCCCTTGCTTTTTGCTTTGGGCCAGACCCGGATAGCATGGGCCAAGCTTTCCCTTGGGGCACTGTACCTTCTCCTTACCTTGCCCAGCAAGACTGCACCAGTGCTGGGGTGACAAGGGCTGCCTGCAGCTACAGGAGATATTCCACATTTTAGTTCCATTGTCTCATGAGTTGTTGGGCAATGAGGGGAATCCCATTGTACAGCCAGTGCTCCCCTGATGGCATTAACTCTTTTTCTGCTGGCTGGGACCTAGCTTCAGTTCAGATGTCTGCACTACAGCTGACTGTGTAGGGTGTGGCGATTCCCCTCCTTTGGGAGCTATTTTGTGATCTTTGTGTAGAGGAGGCTACAAAAGTGCAAGGCAGTATTGGATGTAGTGATATATTTCCATGGAAAGAAATCATTGGTTAAGGAGGTGGAGGAGCTAGGAGACAGGACTCCTTTCACAAGTCTGAGGACATCCCAACTGGTTTTGAAATTCCTTGTATGGAAGAACTGGTTTAGAGTTTCTTTACACAGAAATTAGTATCATCTCCCCCCTTCTTCTGGATCATAAAGGCTCCAAGAGAAGGATATTGTGCACATCTGCCAAGGAAAGGCAATGAAACTCTAGTTTTGGTCTGGCCACCCTTAGGGCTACTGTAATATGAACTAAAAGGCAGATATTCTGGGCAGACAATACTCTGCCAGCCTTCCTCCTTCAGAACGGCCTCTTACTCTTAGCAAGGCCATTTTTTTCAGAATGCCATTGTGTGCCCTTTATTTTGTATGTCAAATCATGGATTTCTTACAGTATTCTTCTTTGCAAGAGGCATTGCATCCTACTCCATGGCAATAAGCCATTACTTAATATAAGAAAAGGATCAGAATCTAGTCCATCAATGAATTTGCATTATTAACTGTAATTATTGCTTTATTTTGTTGCATCTCCTCCTTCCTGAGTGCTTCTCATCATGTATTTTAGCCACAGTGTTCAGTTCAGGATGAACTGAACAAATATATGAAGATTTTGAATCTCCTGATGAGGCCTTTCAGGCATGACAAAGTGGGAGATCAACAGAAGCTTGGGTTTTTTCTCCTGCCAAACCCCATGCTGCCTGTGGAACTCACACCAGCCAACCTGCTGAGAAGAGACCCTGCAGCGCCTGGCAGAGGTGGCGGCTGTTTCTGCAGCACCTCTCTGCAGCCACGCAGCTCCCATCTGGGCAGGTGACATCCCCCAGCTGGAGATGCCCTGTGCTGGTGTGGTCTGTGCTGAGAGGACCCAAAACTGCGGGTGATGAGAGCCCTGTGGGGGCTGTGAGTTTGTGGGGCCACCGTCCCTGCCACCAGAGGGGCTCCAGCAGTGCTGGGGTTCAGCGGGCAGGCTGCGGCCACCCTCTGCCCTCCTGGGGGTCACCCTCTGCCCTCCTGTGGGGTCACCCTCCGCCCTCCTGTGGGGGTCACCCTGCCTCCAGGTGCTGCAGGGCGAGGAATGGTGTCCGGCGGGGCACAGGCAGACCCGCAGGAAGGGGAGGAAAGGCTGTGGGGGAAGGGGAGCAAAAGGAAATTCATTGACGGAAAGCAGAGGGGGAAAGGGTCTTGTTTTTATTTTTAACAATGGGCAGCTGTGAATTTTTACGCTGAATTATTTTAGCGCTCAGGCCAGGCTGTTTCATGCTTCATCAGTGCCTGAATTTCCCCTCCAGCTATCTGAATCCAAGTGATATTATTTGCAATTACTTCAAGAAAGCAGAATCTCAGGGGGAGTGTCCTTAGTGAATGGCTGTAATTTCTGTGCTGTGGCTGCTCAAAAGCTATTTAGGCTCTGCTATCTCTGGCTGCCTGCCAGCAGGAAGGATTCCTTCTCGAATTAATTGCATTTCCCACCTTATAGATACTCCAGGGAGTATGAATCAGCCTTGCAATGGGTGTATTGCCTTGCAAGAAATAACGATGTCTTCTGATGTGCACCATAGAAGGGCAGTGTAAGCAAGAAGGTCGACATGCTGCTGACTTTCAGATATTTGCCTATAGCCAAAAATTAGTGATGGATGGTGGGAAAGAGAAAATAACCCCAGTGTAAGGCTCATTCTTGTTTCTGGTATGGAGGAAGTGTGGGCTGCTTCTCCAGAGTGTTATTCACAGCAATGTGCAGAAGCTGGTGCCTCTGTGCTTTGCTACACGAAAAGAGGATCCACAAGAAAACTGCAAGCTCAGGCTCTTTGGCTTTGTTTTATTTAAGTGTTATTTACGTAGAGGTACCATGGCTGTATCTCTATTGTACACCGAGCAGGGGCACAGATTTGAACTCGCCCCTCATCTGCTGGCATAGTCACTGTCTGGTGCTGCTCATGAACTGGTGCTGAGCTCAGGCTGCCTTTAGCACAAGCCTCTTGCTGTCAACACAGAGCAGGACAACCATGCTATTCCCTACCTGGTCCACACCCATGGATCACAGGTGCTTCTCTCACACCACCTTTGTAGGAGAGACATCAAGGCAGGGAGCAAAGCCACACAGAAAAAGGGCAGGTGGGAAATTTTAGGCTGCTGTAGCACATCATGTCTGTGCAACATGAGTGATAAGAGCACTACACAGAGCTTGTGGCCTCCTCCAGTGACCAGCATGGCCCTGGGGCAAGGAGCCAAGAGAGTTTCAGCCTCTGCCAGAACACCAAAAGGTGTTGCCTGGATTTGGCAGATCTTTGAGGACTGTTTATGAAAAAGAGCATGTAAAGCTCAATGTCATGATGGCTACTCCATCCCTTATCATGCTGGTGAGGCAGAAAGTCATGCCAGCCACCTGCTAATGTTGGGCTGCAACCACACAGCTGTGCCAGGTCCACACGGACCAGAGACTCCTCATTTCCCGTTTGGAGGGAGAGAAGGGAAGGAGGAATCATCTGAGAAAACTCCCTCAGTCTCTCCCTCCCTCCTTCACAGTATAATGAGCTTACAAGGATGAGTTGCAATCTGGCCCTATAGATTTCTACTTGATACCTTTGGTATTTTTATGAGGGGGCATGTTGAGACATTACGATTGGTAAGATTTCTTAGATACATTCAACAGATCTGAAGTGGTGGTTAGAGAGCAGGAACCAGGCAGGCAAAGGCAAAGGAAATATAAAGAGAAAAGGAAAGCAGAAAAAGACCCCCCCCAAAAAAAATTAATAACAACAACAAAAGCATCCCACCAAAACCAAAATAAAAATCCTTTTTTTTTTTCTCTATATCTTTTAAGGTCCAAATGTCAGTACTGAGATCTTTTGTAAACTGTCACAAAAGTGTTCATGCTTAAAAATACACCAGTTTATTAAAGGACTGAGGTAATTTTATCTACTGTCTTTTGATCTCTTCCTCTACCAAGGGAGCAAAGAAAATTAAAAAATAAACTAATCATTTATATTACCTAAATGGAAACAGAAAATGTTGCTACTGCACATCTCTACATAGCCAGCTGCTGTGCTCTGGTTCTGTTGTATTCCCTTTTGTTCTATCTTACCAAGACTATTGTGGTATGGTATTATTGATAATATTTGTATATGACAGGTTAGGTAAGTGAGATTAGTGATACGTGAGAAGGGGTACATTCTTCTTTCTTCACCTGCCAAGCAAAATGTTACTCATTCAACATCCCAAAGGAGCTGTGGCAGCTACTTGTGGTATAGAGACAGTGCTGAAAATACACACTGGAGCCATCATCTGATGCAGTGTTGTGAGTCAGAGGCCAGATCCCCAGGATGATTCACCTGTCTGATGGATGTCTTACATGGCTGCATCACTGCTTGGCTGCAGATAACAAGGAAGCAAGTCTGTTCTCTCAGGGTCTGTGTTTCGGTTTGTGAAACAACCAAGGTACCTATGCTGCTGCCTTCACACACGGATATATCCATCCTTGCCAAAAGCTTGCTCTGGAGCACAAGTGGGAGTCATAAGCCTTGGCTGCTTTGCCTCTGGGACCCTGTGCAGAAGGTTACAAAGGAATAAAAGGAATGTGATGCCACCTTAAACCCAGCAGCAGGGGGGAGCCCACGCATGCAGTGTGAACACTCTTCCCATACCTTCCCCAAGCAGAAGCAGGAATGAGAACGTATAGATTTCATGTCCCAAAGGGCCCATGGGAACTCTCAAGCTGTAGAGGGGGAGTAGACAGGCAAGCTATTTCCATCTCCTCTAGCTAAACTGTTCTGCTTGGCATAAATAATTAAATTCTATTGCATCGCACAAGGAAAATAGTGAGCTTCGTTTGGGAAGGCACTCACTTGGGAGACAGAATAGTTAGTCTGAAATCCTTGTGTGGGCATTTAATTATTTATACCAAGTGGAACATTTTTGCCAGAAGACACTAAGAGACATCCACTTAATTGAGTAATATGCTTATGATTAAGTTTAGCAGTGGTCAGGGAGAACATTGACATGACTACTAGTATATCCCTGCCTAAACTGATTCTGGTCTATGTTTACCATGCTCAGGTTGACAAAAACCAGACAATGCTTGCTTTGTGCACAGCTCCAGTAGCAGTAATGCAATCAGCATTGTTATAACAGGGCATTAATATTTCTCTAGTAAGAAATCATTTGACTTTCCAGTCATAGGCCCTGAATTAGTAAAACTTATACAGATGCATAGAAATTATTGACTGCAGTTGCAGAAAGATGAAATTTTAAATTATTGTTGTCTCATGTGGGATGCAGTGAAAGAGGCAGCTTACAACATGAGATAGGTCATTCATACCAGAAGAGGAATCACAGATTTGATATGTTAGAGATGCCTTAAATGTGAACTGCATAAACAAAATGATCCCTTTTTTTGTGAAGGAAAATGCTTCTTTAGAATTCCAAGTTTGCTTCTTTCTTCAGGTACTGTCAACACAATGACCTTGGTGTTTAAATATACGTGAAAAATTTGATTTAGCTGGTGAGCACTGCTAGTGGAAATAACTATTGTTGGCTGTTTGCATGAAAATGGAGAGCTGATGTGACAGCTGATTTGGTTGAATATGATTTAGCTGTATTAACCTACAGTAGTCATGTGGTGAAGTCCAGTCTGTGGTCACTGGAAAAGCATTAAGTTGCAGAGCCTGGGATCCCACGCAATGGGCAGATAGTTTGAGCTGCTCATACACCAAGAGGTATGCTTCAGTAACTTTTTGAGAAAATGGTATGGTTCAAACATTTTGCAATAGGTTTAAAGTACAAGATTCACACTTATTTATCACTGTGCACAGTCCTGTTGAGGCTACTGGGCAGCCATGGGACATGGCTGGTCAGGGAGGATCCCGAGACAGGAGGGAACAGCTGTGTCCTTCACATCTGCCTGCTCTGTTTCCCTGTGGTTATGTAGCCCCACTGCACCCTGCAGCTGATCTCATACACCAGCTGTCTAAAGCCAGTACACTGCTGTTGCCAGCATAACCATGCAGATTCCAAGTAGCCAAAATGCAAAAATGGAATTCTCAGTGGTGGTCACAGCACAAACTCTTACATTGCTCTTTTTATATTATGAACTGCACTTGCTAAAATAAAAGGTAGTAGAGTTGGTGTTGTTAAGCAGACGATACACTGCCAATGTCAGTAAAGCCATTTATGTCAAGGTTTTCAAACTCCCAGATGATCTGGAAACTGCTTAAAACAGACACTTATTCTGCTCTTGTAATTTATTTTGCAGACGAGGCTCTCACTGATTTCACTCCATCAGTGCTATTAGCACTCCTCATCAACTCTTTCCTTGTTAAGAGCACCAGTTGAAGAGCTTTTATGTGCTTATTATTGCTAAAAAAAAAAAAAAAAAAAAAATTCCTATCTATCACATATGATTTCTCTTATCTGTGTTTTTCAGACTGTGTCTTGGCAGGAATATATCACAGTATTAGTGTTCCCAATTTCTGATTAAGTCACTGGCCACTCGTGTGCAAACCTGCAGTAACACCATGCCATATTTTATGATCACGTTAGACAAACAAACTGTTCAGGGTTGTTTCCCAAAGGACTAAATGGCAAAGCTGGGAACAAGGATTATTGTGCCAGTTTGGACCCCATTCACCGCATGAAAATGTCAGAAGGTTGTAAAGAGATCTTCACTGCTTTCAACAGTAGAATGCAAAAACATGAAAGTCTTCTGAGCCCTGTTCTTGTAAACAGAGCTCAAAGTGAGAAAAACACTTCCAAGTGCTCTTAGGTCTCCCTTCAAATTCTGGTCTACATCTTGTAAAGGTGAAGTGTGGGATCAGCTGCAGTGTATTTAGGTTTCCTTACAACTGCCACTGCTCTTTAAAGCCTTCTTGCACTTACAAACTGGGTCTGAAAAAAAGGTGGAACCAGAGGGCAAAGCAGAAGAAATTCTTCCTTCTAAGAGCTTTGGTGCTTTACTTTAATTGCCACATATTTTCTCTCCTCAAAATGCAGGTTACATAAAGTTCTCTCAGCTTCATGGCAGTCTGAAAAAGGGATTTAGCTTTTTAGAGTGAAAATGGGGCTGATGTGATGCTCAGAAATGAGAGGACAATTGCGGTGTAAAATTGGCTTGCCTGTGTGCGACAGACGGGATGATGATGTGAAAGGAAGATTGTACGGGTTGATTTGATTAAAAGGCTGTGAAAGCAGCTTCTGAATGAGTATGTCTGGAATGAAAGGGCGTCTGGGGGGACAATTTTCCTGTAGGGTGGGGCTTTTGATGTTTGGCATTGCAAATGCTAGCTACAGAAATGCTATGATTTAAGAGCACACACTTGGCTCTTAGGCTGGGACAAACCATATTTTCAAGAGTGTACATGGATATATATTAATAATTTAAAAGATTTTCACTTCATTTTCTGAAGGCAAGGAAAATTTTGTTTTTCTTTTCAGAACCAGTGATATCTTAGGAATCACAGGATCATGGTGTTTCATATTCTGATGTCATGTTGGGTTCCAATGCAAAAATGGGACTCTCAGATGTGGTCACAGTATAAACTCTTACACTGTCAACAGCGCTGTGGATTGGCAACATGCCACCAGCAGGAGCCCATGGTTATAGATGTGACCTAGATTTTACATGTTGCCGCAGATAATTAAAGAAGGGGAACTGAAGTGCATGTTGATTCATAAAATATTCTAGCCTTTCCTTTTTCTTTCTCAGGAATCTCTAATCAAGTTGAAATTTTCTTTCTAATGAATTATTTGCTACCATAAGACCCAATGCTTTATTCACGAACATTGTTGAGGTGCCTGGGCAAAACCAGTCATAAATCATTACTCACATTGCTGAAATTTTTGTCAGCATCTTTCATTTCCAATTTGTGTCAGGAGAGAGCTTGCACTCACTTGAGTGCACATAGTGACAGGTTGAAACTTGAGCCAGGCTTAAAGTGATTTCAATGCAGAAGTGAGTTCCTCTCCTTTGGTGGGAAGCACATGAAGAGATCCTTACTGTGTGTAATACTCAGCAAGTATTCACAATATTTATTGAGCATAAAGTTGCCTCCATTAGATGAATTTATGTCACCAGAGTTGTTATTCATGTGTGAGAGACATAAATAATAGAGCCAGAAGACCTCAGCATGCTGCAGTCTCAAAGCCACATGATATATAGGAATCTGAGTGGGGAGCATTAGTATTATGCAAGTGATTTTTTAATGAAAATGTGTAATTTAAAGAATGCTTCTTTCTAATGATGGAGGAAAGGGTCTTTAAGTAGCAATCTTCTATCAAGTAGAAGTGGTATAAACTGTATTTTAGGGTCCCTGATTTACATTTAATTAGAAAGCAGGACTACAAATCCATGCCTTTCAAAAGCTGGAAAAAGCAAGCCAGTCCCTCACTCAAGCCTCAGGAAACAGGGTCAGACTCCAAGGGAAGAAAAAGAATTTATGTAAATATACAAACTCCAGGCAAAGGTTTAGTTGAAATATTTAGTCCTTTAAATTCTGAAACAAAGACCTTCAACAGAACTGGCTGCCTAGGTTCTGGGGTTTGGTAGAGCAATGTGTTCCCTTGTGTTCTTATTCATGTCATCATAATGAAAGCTGACTTGCTTTTTGAATAATATATACTTTATCTGCATAGTGAAAGGAACTGAAATGAACATCATTAACTGCACGTTTATTTATAGGGCACCTCACACTAAACAGAATGCCCATTATAGCTGTAAGGGTTTTTTTAACACAAGGCATAGAAAAAACTAGGAGAAAGTGGATTTTCATTGTCAGCAAAATATCTTTAAAAACCTTGCCTCCTGCCTTGTAAACAGATGAAGAAAATGTACTGGCAGAGCACACACTAGCTTTGGGGTGTTGCATGGCCAAAGACCAGGACCTCAAAACCTTGAGCCTTTTTATGACAAAATGTGTCTGTGAATATAGAGCAAAACAGACTTTGCTCTGGCATTTCCCTCAGCAACGTCTGGATGTAAAAAGAAGATTTAGGACTTGCCTTGTCACACCACCCCTGCCATGCAGATGCTGGAGGAGCTGTTACCCCATTTGACACCTCCTTCAGCAGCTTGCAGAGGGAACAACCATCAGTTGTTGCTAGTGTGCAGCAGTCAACTTACTTCCATAACAAAATGTTATAGACTGCAGCTGGATCTGGGCAGTACTGGGGAGAAACACGGAGTGGACGGAGTCAAACTGTAGAAATGTCCCTAGAAAATATTACTTGTCATAGAAACATTTGGGGATATCTTTTCCTCCATCATCTGGTTCTAAGATTTATTCAAATTATTTCAGCACTTTACACTTATTACACAATTATTTCAGAAATTTTCACTTCTGAACTGCTTTGTCTTATCAATGAAAATACAGTCTTAAGAAGCATTCACAAAAGATAAGTGAATCTAAAATCAATTTGATAAACTTTAATAGAGGACTTAAAATCTGCAAGTATTTTGCAACATCTTTGATTTTCATCAAGGATATATTTCTGCTTTTATAAAATGTAGCTTAGCTTTGCTTAGTCATGCATGTGAAGAGTTGACTTATGACCTTTATAAATATTGTAAGTTATAACTGTAAATTAGCCTCTATTTCTTCAACAATAAACTTGTCTTTATGCTTGGTGCTTGACTTACACCTTCTAGAATCAATTGTTGTGCCACAGATATTTAGCGGGAAGCTTTAGTTAATTTTCTTTCAATTTTTAGTTTTGCTTTTAGAAAAGTTCAGCTTAATTCAGAAGACTGTGTTCAGAAGTTTTAATTTCAAGTCTCATCAATTTTAACTTTTCATATCATTTAGACACACAAGAACAAGCACTTCTATTCTGCTCTGGGATGGAGTTTCTTAAGGCCGACAGCTGCCAAATAACACCTATGAGAAGGTCTTATCATTCAGGAAAGCAAAGCATGGTCAAACTGTTTTCCATGGGAAAATAAGAGCACCAGGTTCCAAAGCCCCAACATCACAAGGCAATGGATCCTAACAGAGAAATACAGTTCAGCCCTCAGATGAGCTGAAATGGAGGTCATGTCTATTAAACAGACCAAAATTAAATACATGGATATTTTTTAATCAAAATGTTTCAGAATATTTGTCCTCATGGACATGTCATGAAAGATAGAAAATAGAAAATTCAATACTTGTATTAACTGGACTAAGAATTTTAGTGTAAAAGTCCTATTGCTCTCAAGGTTTTTAGTTGCTCAGAGGAGCATTAGGTGGCAAATATTGTTTGGATGTCAGCCTGAGTTCTTCAAACGCAGTTTGAAAATAAAAAGACAGTATATAGCCAGGGATAGATTTAAGAGACAACACTGCTAAGCAAATAATGCCCCAAACGGTCAAACCTGGCAGACAGAAAGAATGTGCTAGAAAAACAAATTATAGTAATGAACACCCTTCCACAAACTGCTGTGAAAGAGACAGAAACCATCCTAATCCCTCAACACTAAGGAAAATAAATGGTTTGTATTTATATTTGATTACATGGAAAACTGGATTTATTTAAATAATAATCATCTGGTCAAATTTCTAAATAGAAAAGATGGAGAAGATACTAAATTCCCGGTGCATGCCTTCTTGGCATTTGCAGGCAGTCATGAGCTAGTTCTGCTCAGCCCAGCCTGTCCAGCCTAGATTAACACACCCTGCAAGGAGTCGGTGTGTGTGCTGCCAAGTGCTGAGCATCTCCCTCCCCTTCCTGCCTGGCTGTAGCTCAGTCTGTGTGAGCACAGACCTACCCTGAACTCGTCTGGAAAAGGCTCAGGTGCTCTCCGTGCCTGCTGCATGCTCAGGCTCCTGCTGTCATCCAGACAGTACAGCCCAAGGGGTCGGGGTCACACCTATGCCCTGAATCCCTCCTTAGGCTCCACTGGCTGAAATCCCTCCGTAGCCTCCTTAGGCTCAGGCTCCTGCTGCCATCCAGACAGTTCAGTCCAAGGGACTGGAGTCACACCTATGCCCTAAATCTCTCCTTAGGTTGCACTGGCTGAGCTCATCAGGGCTTGGGTCTGTTGCTTCAGTATTCAGTGCAATTAGGCAATCAAGGGTAATGAAAGATGGTGTTGGCCCTGCCAGACTCTGATATGAAGGCAACTAATCAGGGCCTGGGTCTTCACTGCCTGCAGCAGGAGCTTGTACACCAGCTTCACAACACCTACACTACAGCCACGTGAATGCAGGTGTCTGAACCTGGTTCTGAGGCTGCCAGCCTAGGAAAAAAATCTGGAGCTATTCATGCAAGGAACATGTTCCAGATGTGTTCATGTGAATAAAAATTGTCCAAATCAAGTGAATACAACAGAGGTGGGAGCTCCAATAGAACTACTATGGGGTTGCACCCACACACATGGAATCGGGATTCTGTTTAAGAAGTGGATTAGATTTAATAACACCTTTCTGGAGGTCAAGTAGTATTAAACTAATGAGAGAAAAAACTGAGCTGAACCACCAGGAGTCATTTATTTCATCCCTCCTCTACCTGCAGCCACTGAATGCCCAAGTTCTTTCTCACTTGTTCCTGTTGACACATAGTCCCACTGAAGTGGAGGGAGATACAAATATAATTGATGGTGGCCAAAGTCTGGCAGCAGAAAATTGTGAGGCAGAATTGCCTCAGTCAAAATGCCACTTTTGCCAAGGAGTGAGTGGAACATCAGGGTTTTCTTGTTGAGTTTGTGGATTTTCTGATCACAGGGTCAAAATTTGATTAACTCTAAAATTTATCTGGTTTTAAGACTTAAGTGCCTGAATTAAGGACTGTAACACTTAATCATGAAGAAACATAAATAGATTTAAGACATGAAGGCAAAGTTAACAAATAGCTCCAAAACAAAGGAAATTCCTTCATGTCCATTGTTTGCTTTTGAGGCAAAACCATTGCTTTTCTTTAGTTACTACTGAGACACTGGGGCACCAGTCAGAGGAGAGATGCACTCAATACTTCAAGAAAATTGCATGTGTCCTCCCTGTACAGTTTTGCAAATGTCCCTTCTCATATGCTTTCTTACTTTTTTGTTCTTCCCTCGTTCTTTTTCCCTTTTAGCCTTTTCATTATGGTGAGACTTTGTGCACAACTCACTTCATTTTATCAAGGTCACATTACTGCTAGGGAAGACAGGGGTCACCAAACAGAAGAAGGGGTAGGCAGACTACCTGAAAATGCATTTGCATCTCAGGGTTAATACTCCTTGAAAAAGCTACATGAAATTAAATAGTTTCCCCTTCCTCTTTTCTATTTCATTTATTTCATATTTAATGGCATAGGGAGAGGAGAGGAGAGGAGAGGAGAGGAGAGGAGAGATCCAGCTAATTACTACTAGACCCTAGCTCACGTTCCTCAAATAAAAAAAAATAAAAAAATAAAAAAAAATCAATGCTCTGGGCTATAAAGGCCTGCAATTGAAGTCATAGTTCACCTGATGGCAGGGGTTCCTAATACCCACAAAATCCTAGTAAACCATGAGGATGTCTACTGTCCCCAATTCTACACCTTCTTCTGAACGATTTCCTTCCTTGGTTTGTTCTTCAACTGGATTGTTTTGTGCTGGCTTGGGCACAGACACCCTTTAAAATGCAACCCTTTTGACTTCCAACAAAACCAATTTAAATGTAATGGCCTTCTGTCAGAACAAGGCTTAGGCAGATCTAAATATGTCATACCTGTTTGGATAGCAGGTGTTGTGGTGAGACCTGGTTTATATCATCAGGAATTCTTCCTGATATAGTTTCATATTTAGCTTTGGGCAAAGGCATTGGGATTCCTTGAACATACGGTCACTTCCCACTGTGTTCTTGCAGCACAGATGTTTTGTCCAGCTCCACACTAATATGGCTGCTGGCATTGATTATTTGGAATGAGTTTTGTTCTAGTAGAATAATTATACAGCAAAGTGGGCCCACCTTTCCTTATTCATTTCATAGAACTGTCCACTTTTGAAGGCTGCATTTTCCAGTCAAGAGAAATGCGGGTGCTTAAAGAAAAACTTGTTTCTTCTCTGCCACCAGGATAAGGTGAGGGTATACAGATTTCATTCTTTAGACTGCCAAGATTCCCTGAACTTCTCATTATGTCCAGATTTCAGATAATTGAGTGTATAAGGAAACATTACTGCCTCACAATGGTACTCACACCTGCCACCCACATTTTTTCCCTGAGCAACTATCATGCAGTTCAACTCTTCCCAAGGCCTGAGCAGACACATTCATAGTAATTGCCACTTTGCAAATTGTCACTTCATGTCTGTGTAAAGGATGGCATAATTACAGAATCATATTACAGATAATGTTATTTATTGGATAGTCTTGCCTAGACACCTGTCAGTAAATAGGTCTTATGGCTTTTTCTCTGTGGATATATTTCATAAAGACATCTTCAGCAACCACTATATATCTTTTGATTTTCTATTGCCAGATATTTATGGGTCTTCTAACTCTAAGCTCTTGAAGATGCATACAAAAGGGAGGATGACTAGAAGTAAAGGTTGATTTCAGGAAACCTTTGCCAAGGAAAGAAGTTTAAAGAAACAAAGAAACTCTGACCAAACAAACACCCAAATAAACATATGAAATTGAAAGCTTTTCTATTAATCTGACATTTTACTGAGTAGATTATAATTTCATTTTGGATTTTTCTTTTGTTCTTAAAAAACTTCTCAGCCCAATCAAAGTGGCACAGAAATATATATGGTAGTTGTGGTTTGACCCTGGTTGGATACCACAGAAGGGCATGAAGTTTGTGAATGAGACATGAAGTTTGTGAATGAGAAAGTGACTTTCTTATGCAGGGGCTTTGGCTGGAGCAGTTCACAATCTCATTGCCTTGGAGGAAGTTACTGCCTGTAGTTGGACAAAGAGGCCCCCACAAACCTTCAGCAAAAGAATTCTGTAGATTCTTCCCTATAGCCACAGGCACTGTGTCAATTCACAGTCATTTGTGACAGGGCCCCACAGCTTCATCACTTGGCTATGTCACTGTGCAGCCCTGAGATGGCTACCCAGGCTGAGGTATTCAACGAGGTTTTGGCCTCAGTCTTCAGTGACAGCATCTCTTCCCACATGTCTTGAGTGAGTTGACTGCAAGACAAGGACTGGGGAAGCAGAGTGCTTCTCCCTGTAAGTAAAGATCAGGTCATGACCACCTGCAGAACCTGATTGTACATAAATCTATGGAAGCTGATGAAGTGCATCCTGGAATCCTGAAGGAATTGGCTGATGTGGTTGTGGTTGAATGGCACTCTCCATGCCATTCAAAAATCATTTCACTTGGGTGAAATCCCTGGTGACTGGGAAAAGGGAAACATTGTACTCATCTTTAAAAAAGATCAAAAGTAGTATTCTGGGAACCAACCAGTCATTCTCTATTCTGTGCCTGTGAAGATCATGGAACAGATCCTCCTAGAGGATGTACAAAGGCACATGGACAGCTGGGAGGGGATTCAAGACATTCAGAACAGCTTCATGAGGGAAGTCCTGCCTGACAAATCCAGTGACCTTCTATGATGGAGAAACTACATCAGTGGGCAAGGGAAGGGCTACAGATGTCATTTATCTGGAATTCTGTAAAGTTTTTGACATAGCCCCCTATAACATCCTTCTCTCCAGCTTGGAAAGAGAAAGATCTGATGGACTGTTCAGTAGATAAGGAATATTCTGGATGGTCACATTCAGAGGGTTGTGATCAATGGCTCAGAGTCCCAATGAACATCAGTGATAAGTGGTGTCTTTCAGGGGTCCTTATTGAGACCAGTATTATTTAATATCTTCATCAATGATATAGACAAGGGGATCAAGTGTGCCCTCAGCAAGATTGCAGATGACACCAATCTGAGTGGTGCAGCTGGCAGTCCTGAAGGATGGGATCAATCCAGAGGGACCTGGACAGGCTTGAAAAATGGGCCCACAGGAATCTTATGAGCTTTAACAAGACTAAATGCAAGGTGCTGAACATGGGCTGGGGCAAGCCCCCATATCAATGCAGGCTGGGACACATTGGAGAGCAGCCCTGGGCTTGGAGGTGCTGGTGGGTGAGAGACTGGACCTGACCCAGCAGTGTGTGCTCACGGACCAGAGACTGTATCCTCAGCTGCACCTTCAGCAGCGTGGCCAGCAGATTGAATGAGGTGATTCTCCCCCTCTACTCCACTCTCATAAGACCCCACTCAGGGACCTGCATCCCACTATGGGGTCCCCAGCACAGGAAGGACATGGACCTGTTAGAGCAAGTCCAGAGGAGGGCTGTGAAGATGATGAGAGGGATTGAGACCTTATCCTATGAGGAAAATGTGTGAAATTGGGGTTGCTCAGGCTGGAGAAGAGGAGGCTCCAGGGTGACCTTATTGCAGCCTTTCAGCACCTGAAGCGGTCCTCTTAGAAAGACAGAGGGGGATTTTTTGCAAGGCGGTGTAGTGATAGGACAAGGGGGAGCAGCTTTAAACTGAAAGTGAGTAGGTTTAGATCAGATATTAAGAAGAAACTCTTGACTGTGAGGGTGGCGAGGCACTGGAACAGACTGTCCGGAGAAGTTGGAGATGCCCCATCCCTCAAAGTGTTTAAGGTCAGGCTGGATGGAGGGAGCTCTGAGCAATCTGATCTAGCAGAAGGTGTCCCTGCCCATGACAGGGGCATTGGAACTAGATGAATTCTAAGGTCCTTTCCAACCTAAAAAGTTTATGATTCTGAGATTCTACCTACACCAAAGCAAAGAGACATATACAGAACATATGGAGGAGCTACAGAGGAGAAAGTCACTGAAACTGGATCTTCTCTGGCTTCCCCATTTAACAGGCCACTGTAATGCTCCAGTTTCCACTGCTCTGAGCCTCAGAGCACTTTTGGCCAGAGTGTGTCTTTTGTAGTTTGGAGATCGGAGAGAGAATCGGCCATTCTGTACTTGTTCCAGTGGCTGATCTCCTTCACTATTAAAAAAAAAAGGTGTTTTCTACATCAGAATAACCCCTAACTTAAAAAATAGAAAGTGTATTAGTTTGAGACAGTTAAATATGACCTTAGTAAAACACAGGAGTGATTGAGCTGTCCCCATTCCAAGATCATGTTATTGCCCACAAAATATCAAATACTATTTCTTCTGGCAGTGTCTGTCTCTGAAATAAAAGGACCTCAATTTAAAGAATCAGTTATTCACATAAACAATGATGAGATTTAAAAAATACATGAGAACTGAAGGCTCTATCTGTCTTGTAAAAATAAGTCTCACATAGCCACATGTTACTGCATAGGCTTCCTGGTGGGAAAGCCCTTGCTCGGTCAGGAAGGATCACTTGCCATTGCTAGAGAGAGGAAGGAGACAGTCTGTCCTTCTCTGGCTGGTTTGCTGGGTAGAACAGCTTGATGGTGATAGGGATCACAGTCCTCACAATTTGTGAAGGACTCGAGATTATTTCATTGTGCTGCTGACCTCGTGGCAGAGCACAGCACCATGCACAAGGCTGCAATCCTTCTGACTGCTTGAAGCAGTGGTAATGCCATTGTCACTGACCTGCCATTGTGCATGTGTGTTTTTCTCTTCCCCTCCATTCACAGCCATCACATACCCTCCTTGGAGCAGGCAGTGTGCCCCACTGTGTTTGTTCAGTACATAGGGGAACAAGGCCTGTTGCTGCTGAGCAAATAGTTACACATATTAAATATCAGTGTCTGCTCCTGTTGTGCCATTGCTCACCAAGAGGTACTCTCACTGTTTGGAAACTGCAATACATTGGACGGACTAAACAGTTAAGCCCATGGAAATTGGATATTTCACTCCAGCACTTCCCCTTCCTCTGGTTTTTAAAGTCACTTTCCTGTTACATGTTATCCTGTCCCCCACCTCATCCCCCACTGCCGGTTGCTGACCTAGTGCTTGCTTGTTCATGGAAGCACAGAGGCTTTCCTCCAGGAGCAGCACTGCTCTCCACAGCAAGGCTTGGTGGTGCTGAGGCACTTCAATGCCATCTGTGCTCTCTTTCTGGAAAAGATAGCAGTCTGCAGACTCAGCACTCTTGGCCTGGCAACTCCAAAATCCAACCCTGCACCTCCCACCACCATTCCTCCTCAGGTTCAGGAATCACAGACACACAGGTTCAGTAAGGTTAGAAAAGACCTCTAAGATCATTAAGTCCAGATGTTGATGGAGTACTGCCAAACCCACCACTAAACCAAGGCCCCAAGAGCCCCATACACACATTTTTGAACACTTAGAGCAAGTGTGATTCCACCACTTCCCTGTAAAACCTGTTCCAGTGCCTGACCACCCTTCAGTGAAGAATTTTTTCTTAATATCCAATCTAAACCTCCCCTGTAGTAACTTGAGACCACTTCCTGTCACTTGTTACCTGGGGGAAGAGACCAACACCCATCTTACTACAGCCTCTTTTCAGGTAGTTGTGAAGTCCTCCCTCAGGGACTTTGACCTTCTCTTCTCTAGGCTAAACAATCCCAACTCCATCAAAAGGTCGTCACAGAACTCCTGCTCCAGACCCTTCTCCAGCTCTGTTGGTGAAGGAAGGAGATGACTGCAGCCCTCCTCTGTTCATGCCATTGGAATGTCCCTGGACACTTATTTCTAGCCCATGTGTCTGCACACAGCATGTTCAGAGAAACATCAGGAATACCTCCAGCTGACATCTACTGAACTGCAAACAGAGAAACCAAAGGGCTAGAAACAGGGGGTGGCCTTCCAGGGCAGATACACTGCCATGGCAAAAGGGGAACATAGAGCAGGTTGGGACATGCAGGAATGATGGGAAACCTTGGTGGAAACAGTAATGAGACCTTGGCCCCAAGCTGGTGGCATGGGCTTTTTTGGCATGGGTTGGCAAGAGAGAACAGCTACTGGTCAGGGCTGCCAGACTTGATGCTGTCCTGAGTGAGAAGGGAGAGTAGATGCTTGAGCAGCTGAGGAGGAACTGTAAGAGCCATTTTGGAAAGGAAATGAGGATTGAAGAAAAGCAGGCTCCCCGTTTGGAAAGCAAAGTAATAAAGCACTGAGGGAGCTGAAACAATAAATGTCTGTTGCTCATTAGTTTCCTGGTCATTACTTGCTGGCTGAAAACAAATGTATGTTATGGGAAATGGAGGGGATTTTCTTGAAAGGTCTGGATATCAGGAGGACCTAGAAATTGGAAAAGAAAGGGGAAAGGCTTGCAGCAGCTGCTTCCCTGAAAATATCAGATGCATGTATGTGCCTGTCTCCTGCAGGTAGGCTCCATTGCTGAGGGTCAAATGACTTGTGTGGGAGCAGAGGGGTGGAGTGGAGGATTCCACTCCACTGTCTGGATGCAGAAAAACACCCCAAACTGTACAGCCTGTTACAGTGGTGTGCCACTGAGGGGGACATCAGGAACTGGCTGAGGGAAAGCATGCCTAAATTCTACAGCTTCTTGGGCCATATCATCAATTCCTCTGGAAAAATGAGGGTTGTCTTCTTTGGCAGATCTGCTTAGAAAGCAGTGAGGAGAATTCAGTATCACAACAAATCTTCAAGCCTGGTAATAGGCACTAACATATTATCTTCAAGATTTTTCTTTACTCCTGTGACCAGACTTGGGGCATATTAGGAATTTCAAGCTTCCCTTGAAATAGCAAAGGTGTGCTTAATATAATGTTTCCCACCAGTTAAATCAGACTGGGGGAAAAAATCTGCCTATATTTGGTAACAGAGTTAATTCATTCCCCAAGCTTAGTAGCAACCTGACTAATCAACTTGCATATTCTTGATTACAGGCTCTTACTTGCTTTTAAAGATAGACTTATCTCTGCAAATTGGGTGATTCTTTGAAGTTCTGTATCTAAAAATGAAGAGAGTGAACAAGAAAGAATTTATTCCTGTCTTTGTTTGCTTAGTAGATATCAGAATTGAATGATCATTTCTTTGTCTATCTTTCTTTCTTTCTGGCAGTTCCTTCCCTTCTTTAGAATAATTTACATTAAAACATAGATGTATCTGTCTGTATAAATATAGACAAGTACCTTGCAGGACAATGGCTTAACAATGCTGGTAAAGAGAAGTAGCAAAACCAGAGCCAAGTTTTCTATTAATTTGCTTTAACAATTTTTACACAGGCACTTACTTGCCAGCTACATTGCCCATTTTCATAGCTGAGACTTATATTAATGCAATGAATAAAATTTCCATAAAGGAGAAATGCATACATTGCTTTTCACTTCTAGGATGAAGGGGGTTTGTTTAGGAAGATGAGGAGTTCTGCAAAGGAATGAATCAGACAAAAAGCTGAAATTTCCAGCTGGCTGTCCCTTTCTCATTTCAAGCATGGGAATGAGGAAATACGGTGAAAAAAGAGTTAATATTCACATGAAAACTATGTCTGTGATTAGTCAGTGTGATTTAAGGCTTCTGGAATGAAGCAAGTGTTATGCCAAATATGGGGAGTTCCTTTCTAAATTGCATCATAGTTGCTTGCAGAGGTTATTTGCAGTTGGAATAAAAGAGTTGGGGGTTAATTTGGAGTGTCTTAAAAGACAGTGGCTGAACTCTGTTAGCTTCAGGTTGGTTTTTGCTCTCTTTGAGCTGAAGTCTGGTAGCTGAAGAAGGAAGATGTGTTGTGCAGCTTGTGAACTGGCTGATGCACAGATTCCCTTGCTGATTCTGATATATGGAGGAGCGTGGGTGACACATGGGACGTGTTCACTCACTCTGCATGGTTACCTGGGTTATATTTTGCCGGTTTTCTCTCGGGACCCAGCTTATTGATAATTATACAAATGAAAAAGTGCCATCTGAGGAAAATAAAGGAAGTGTTCAATAGTACTGGTGAAGAAGTATCACTAGAAAACAGAATTCAGAGAGGATGCGTAAGGCTTGAATGTGCTGATGCAATATGAATGAAGGTGTCAAAGACAAGTCAACTGCTTTCTTGTTCTTGCATGCATTTTGAATCAGGTCCTGGCAATATTTTCTCACTTGAGGATTTGTTCCTCCACTTTCTTGATACCAGAGATTCACCTCAGTAGAATTAAGTCTTGCAGAATCAGGGAAACAATTCCCTCAGGGCAAGGGATCCGACACTTGTTTAGGGGAACACTACCAGGCAGAAAACTGGTTTCTGCTTGGTCTAGAGACAAAGTAAATTTTTCTACCAGACAGAAAATTCTGGTTTAACCCAATTCAGTTTGAGCATTTAGGACCCATGACGATAGGGCAGGGATGCAAAAGAAGGGGCTCCTCAAGCTTTTGGATTTTTGATTCTGATTTGCCACCGTTTTCCTTAGAATTCAAGCAACCTTGTGCAGCTGCACACTTTCATTGCCTCTGTTTGCATGGCTTTATAAGACACATAGAACACTGTGTATGGAGGAAAGCTGCCAAACAAATAGCAGGTCTCCATCATTAAGAGCAGAGATGAATGCAGAAACATACAAACCTAGAGAGCCTGATGAGCTTGTGATTTGAAAGCAAGAGCAGCAATATTTCTACAACATTTTACAGGAGAAGTCTGGCATCCATCTGCACCATGTTCTGTCATCCCTGTGCTTGTGTAACTTGTACAGGCATGAATGTGTGTTTTATGGGTGTAATTGAAGGACACTGGAATTCTTTCTAGTAACCTTAAAGGGCTTTAAATCAAGATACCATTATAGCCAGGATTTGCCAGTGATTAGTGACTTTGGATTACCCTTAACATTTGGGAAACCTATTTGTGTCAGAGCTCATGGCAGGCACAGTTAAGTTTGAAATATATGTAAATAAAACACACACACAAAGGGTGCCTGTCGGTGCTAAAAAGCCAATTTATATGCACCCTTTACAAAGGAAATTCTATTGTGGTACAAAATAAAGTCCAGCTACTAAAGTGGCATTTGGAGGACAAAAGAAGATGCACTTTTCTGCAGAGAGTAGAACAGGTTAATCAGGAAACAGGATACATTGACAGCTTTCTTCATTATCTGTTATTCGGCTGCATTTAGCAGGAAGCCTCCAGGAAGGTTTATAGAACTTTTTTTTTTTTTGCCCCAGATTTCCTTTTGGAGGCATTGTCTTTCTGTATTCTTCACTTAAGTTGCAGCCTAGGCTTTAGGCCTGTGTTTCCCACACCTCTATGCAGCACTGCAGGAGGACAGGGAACCCATCTGTTGTGCAACCCAGTGATGGGTTTGGCCTCTACCCTCTAAGAGATACATCAGGCATGTACCTTCATGTTTATTTTAAAACACTCAAGCTGATTTCTCTCCTTTGCAGAGCATCATGTAGTGATTAGTACATGGAAGTGTACATCAAACACTATTTCTCTGAACACCCATCCTCCACCTACTGAAAAATGTCTCCTGCTGCAGGGACCTGAGCAGCCTGACACATCAGCTGAACCATGATCTCTCAAAAGGCGCTCACATGAGAAACTCAAGATTATAATAAGAAATTAGTGTGCAAACAGCTGAGGACATTTAAAATGTGCCTGTTGTGCTGGCAAGGGTGACTTTCCCACAGCAGATTGGCAGAAGGACCACTGTACCTGAGCCTCAGCTGCTGCATTCCCTTACCTGATCCTCTAAGGATGTGGTTTTGTATTACACCTCAACTAAATATGAGGCCTTCCAAACTGTCCTGCTTCTTGGCCTTACATTCTGTCTCAAACTGGACCTAGAAGTTGGCTGGATAGAGGATGTGAGGATGCAGTAGCCGAGCTAATGAAAACTATTTTCATCCCCCGGCCTCCTGTTTTTGCATAGATGATCCTTGCCAGGTCAGACAGCTGAACTGACTCGCCCTGCAAGGTCTGGAACCTGCACCAGAATTGGCAGGAGGGACTAGGTAGGAGCAGAATAGCTGCTTTCCACAGTAGCTGTTTCTCCTATAATATTAGTAACCTGAAACCAAAAACTCACTTCAATGCCACTTTTAACAAGCATATAACCTATTACATCTGGAGGTGAACTGTTTACCTTTTTTGTTTTTTAAAGTAACACCCAGTTCACTTTGGGTCAAGCTTGATCTGCCAAGTTCCCTCTTTGGCCTCTATTGCTGGTGGCTGCTGTCTTTTTTTTTTTTTTTTCTTTCTTTTTCTTTTTTTTCTTTTTTTCTTTTTTTTCCCCAGAGTTATCACAAAATCGGTCAAAAGAAAGATATGGATCAGGTGAAGAATGGTCAGTCTGTTGCCTGCTTTCTGTTGCTGCTCTCTGGTCTGAAGCCTGGGTCCAAGAGTAGGATGTAACAGGAACCTGTGCCATGCCTTTCTGCAGGTATCCTCCATCTTTCCTCGGTGAGACATCTTTCACATGGTAGGAGTGCCCCTGTGCCTTGGTGTCAGGTTTATGCCATACTAGCACAGCCACCCATGTCCTGTGACAGGGATTATCTGTTCTGGCTACAGGAGAATTGGACAGTGGGTTAAAAGGATCACACTGCATGAGGTGCCCAAGAAGCTGCTACTCTCACATCAAACATGAAGCCTCAACAGCGAATTAGAGCGTGCTGATGTTCCACTCATCATGTATTTTAAATAACTAAAGGCTTGGCTGATTGTGTGTTGTGTGAGGTAGACTGAGTTCAGTTCCTCCACTTTATCTGTGTGACACCTTCTGCATTTCAGTCTTTGGAGAGATCTTAATTTATCAGCAGGTCCCAACCTGAATAACCTGGCATTTGAAAAATGGAGAGTGGGAATTCTCTCAGGCGAAAGAGCAAACTGGATACGAGAAAAGGCTGCCATGGATGTCTCAGGTGCAGAGCACACTGAGTCTGCAGCTTCTGTGCATCAGATCATGGACGTGCATTGCAGCCCTCTGGCAGCCTCTATTGAAAGGCTGGGCTTGCCTTGCAGGTGCCCAGATACTTGGGGCAAATGTAGCTGAACTCTCACCAAGAATGAAGAAATTCTTGACAAAATCAGAAATCCCTCAATATATGCCACAGTGAGGAGAAAGGGAAATATCTAGGAAAAACAGGGAGAAGTTATCCCTGAGCACAGGGAGATCACATGAAATTATAATGAAAGGAAGTACTGGTTGCTGTATAAGTGTTTTAAATTAACAAAGCATTTGAATTGCATAAGGATCCTGCTGCTAAGCATCAGGCATGTCCAAGCTAAAACTGCTTGACCTGGCTTTCCCAAGGGAGGAAAAAGGAGGAATACTTTGACTCTAAAATGGGCTTAGGGAACAGGTATATTCCCTATTGCTCAGTCTGATCAGGACTAGGATTCTTCCAGAGAGAAGGAGCTGGACTTGAAGCACTTGGAGAATTTCACAGGGATAGACAAAATATATGTGAAATTTAACAACCTCTGTGCTATGAGGCAGCTGAGCAAGAGTTTCTGGACTTTCTTTCAAAGATTTAAACATTTAAAAGAAAAATACTGAAGTGTATGCATTCTTTCACTATCCCATGAAGGGTGCTGTAGGTGAAACTAAGCATCAAGAGTCCGAAGTAAACTCTAGATCTAACTTGAGGACTTTATACAATAGAGGTTAAAACAACTGGCAGAACTATTGCATACCACTACTGCATGGTGGTGTCTGAGTGATGGCCCTCCACCCAAACAGAGCTGGACACTTAATGTTTCTCTGAACTGGCATCATTTGGTAATGGGTTCAAGTGATACTTCTTCTCTGTTTTGGCATTCTTTGTTCTGGGATCAAAGCTTGAAAAAATGGATAGGTGCTGTTCTCTTGTTAGCAGAAGTAGGAAATGCTTAACACAGATGCTCAGTCTCACTTCCCTTACACAAGCAGTTCAGGGTATGTTCAGCTCTCAGACTCTCTAAACTAGTATTTCTTTTCCAGTCTTATCATGGAAAATAGCAGAGGAGCTTGTGGTGACACAAATTTTTAGTGATCCAGTCCCAGCCTTGCTTCCTACAAGATGAGACTCCTTGTGTCAGACGAGGAGTGATACTGAAATTGTATGTACTAGTAGTCTTCTTCCATTTCTCTGAAGCTCCTACCTGAAGCACTGACAAACACAAACCACAAAGCCATGGTAGCAGCATCCCCAGTGGGACTTCATAGGAGGGAAGACAAGGTGATTCTTATCTCCAAGACAATTTATATCTGAGCAACTTCCTTGACGTCAGCTCTGGGCATGAGTTTACCCAGGTGAACATCAGAGCTTCAGTGTAGAGCCTGTGCAGGGGAACACGTGTGTGCAGGACCCTGTGCAGCTCATGTCCCACTTGTCCCCAGCCCACAGTGTCTCTGCAGTGCCAGAGCCACTCCTCTGTAGCAGTTTGCTTTGGGGCTCTCCTGCACATCCACACCAGTCCAGGCAGGGCACCCACTGCACTGCTGGCACACACTGACTCACACCTGCTTCTCCCTCTCATGCCTCAGACACCTCTGGTTTCCAGGGGGAACAAACTGAAGAGAAGCCATCATGAGAGGATAGTGCAGGGGATAATATCCACCCCAGTGAAGAGATGACTATGCTGCAAGGACATTCCGTTTTTGTGGCTGCTAGCTACCAGAGCTTTGCTCTGATCTGAAGAAAGGCTGTGTTCAGTGATGCTGTACTAGGCACCACACATACCCATACCTTGTGCTCTTAAGGATTTTTTCTTTTTTTTTTTTCTTTTTCTTTTGGTGGTGGGGGGGGAGTGGTATGATCCTTTTTGTGCCAGATGGCTTTAACTATTCTGAGAAGTTATAAGCTGGTTGAAATAGAGTTAATTGTAGATCCTTCACTGTAGCTGTACTCAAAATCAGCCGCTGTAAAGAACTGAGCTCATGCTGTGTGCAACCTTTATTCTGAACCGTGAGCAACAGGAAACCTGTGTGGGTTCTCTTGCAACGAGCCAACACGTATAGTTGCTTTAGGAGCAGCAGCTAGGGAGACTGTGCAGACTCCTCAGTCTCAAAATGAAATTCAGGGCCAGCTCTGGGGAGTAGCCTGAAACCTCTTTAGGTGCACCAAGGATCTGTGTATCCCAGTCCACAAATTCATGATTTGGCAATTCTTTCCTCACTGTTATCCAATGGGATCCTAAGGAAACAAAATTCACCTTTCCTCCTGCTCTGCACAGGCCAAAGAAAGGGCTAAGAATTATGAATGCTCCCACTTGCCTCTCACCCAGTGCTGCCAGCCCATAGTCTGTATCATAATTGCCATAATCTCTCTAAACTGGGGAAGTACTGCATGGGGATGGGCACTTTCAAAAGAGCCTTTCTTAATGCATTATTTTCTAATTGTCATGCTTGGCTGCTTACTGAGGGTTAAAAATGAGCCTTGATAGCAGAGGGGCTATGAAGAGATTGTTTGTGGAGTCTACAGTTTTTCTTTCCTCTTTTTCTTTAATTTTTATGTTGTGGGAATGGTATTCATCCAGGGAAGAAAACTAATGAAACAGTTTGGAACAGCATTGTAACAGTTTTTGCATGTTGCTATGTATGCTTTTAACATACATTGGTGTTTCTAAACTTTTATTTGAAAAGCAGTTGGTGTTCTTGTTGACAAAAAATATGGGGTTTAGGGTTTTCTGACAAATAGAAGAAAACTATGAAAGGCTGGGATTCCTCCTGGAAAACATTATTTTAGAAAAAGGTTTTCTCAACAGGATTTGAAACTCTTTTCCTGGTAGATCTTTCTTCTTACAGTGCCTAGTCCTATCACTGCAGACAGATTTTTAAATAGGCTCATCTTCAGTTGCCACACTAGATGCAAATGTCCATGAATGTAATTAACTAAGAGCACTGGGGGGTTGGCATATTTTGAGGTTTGGCTCTAGTCTTCCCACTTGAAAGTGCAGAACACCTGAGAAAGCAGTTACATATCTGAAAGCCAGCTTCTTCAGATTTGAAATCTGAGGAGCTATATCTCCAATAAGCTGTGTGCATAGACTCGCTTTTCTGCCATTTGGTTGCATTTCCTGCAGAATCACAAATTGCATACTTCCCACCCAAACCAAGCCTTCATCAGCCTTCAGGAATTGCAAAGATATCCTTGCTTCCATCATGACAAGTACTGGAACTGAAGTTGAAAAATAAAGCATCCAAAATGGAAATAATGAAAAGGAGCCTTTTTATCTTAAATTGTACTCTTTGACTTTGTCTTAGAAGTACTGGAGGAAAAATAAAAAGCCTAATACAAGAAGACCTCCAGGTCTGTGACTGATGTTAAGACACAGCGTATCAGGTCCAGTTTTCCAGATGAAACAGTTGAATTGCCTAAATGTTTAATTGTTCAAACAGTGTAAAAATCTTCCTGATAGAAGGGCCAGAAAGTGCTCCTAGTGTCTTTATATACTGAAGAAAGGCAGATGGGAGCAGGGGAATTGCAGAGGTGTAACCAATCCCTCTAGAAGGCTGTGCTGGCTGAGCCCCTGCCAGAGCTCAGGGGAGGAGCCCAGGGCAGCAAAGCGCCTCTTCAGTTTCGGCTCTGCACAGGAAGCGCATGACGCGATTTTCTAATTTCAAAAGGCCTTGTGCAAGCTCTCTGTGGGACAGCCTGCGGCATGCCACTGAGAGGGACTTCCTGCCTGCTTGCCACCATGATTTGGACACTCAAGCTCCTTGTGCAGGCTTCACTTTTTCCTCCTGTCTTTAATAGTCACAGAGCCCACACTGTAAAGCAGGCAGGCAGCTTTTTTGTCAAATACATAGCACAGTTTCAAATAACTTCACAGCAGGTAAGCAGTAGCTCTGAAAGCATAACTAATAAATAAATTTAAAAAAGACAGAAATAAGGGGGAAATATGGAAAGACTAAGGTGCTAATAAATTGTTGTAAGCATAAGCAAACCGAAAGAAACCATCGGACTAGAATGGTGTAAGCCCTGCTTTAAAGCCTGGACAAGGTGGAGACTCAAAGTACTGCGTGGCATGCATGGTGACTGCTGTCTCCCCTGCAGGGTTACATGGAAAATGCTGTTGCAGCTTCCCAGGAATGCTGTTGCCTCCCAGCTGCCCCTTGGAATGCACAACCTTTATTCATTTTTCTGCCAGTGTTCGGGGGAAGTCTGGGCAGCTGGGAACGTCACTGCTCTTCAACAAGCCCCCTGTTCCATCTGCCTAGGGTGTCAGGGATGTGAGGCACAGCCCTGAACACAAGTTCAGATACAGCCTGGAGAGCACTGGCTTCCCCAGTCAGGCTATCACCATCCTTTTCCCAGCCAGTCTGGGTCATAGGAACCTTCCCTAATGCTGGGATGCTCTCAGGATGCCTGTCATTTTCTGTGTGCAGGTAACTGCATCTGGGCTTTGAGTAGAGCACAGCTGAGCAGCTGAGCTTTGGATGCATTGATGCACCCCGAAAATAAACTGGTTCCTAATTCAGCTAAGTGGGAAGTACAACTGCAAGCACGTTTTGTGTTCCCTGCTATATCAGGTTCTTCCTCAGGCTGCTGTTTGCAAGACCCTTCCAACATGCTGCCAGACTTTTTGCCTCCAGTTGGAGGGAAGAAAGTGAAATGGCTTTTCAGTCAGCATTCTCTTGCCTAGTGGTGAGCAACAGGATCCATGAGTGCTGACAGAAATATTTCCCTGTGCTGTCTCAGTCTTGTCTTCTGTGGTCTCTAAAACACGTGGACACTGCTGAATTTTATGTGCAGAAGTTTGAACTCCCAACTCAGTTTAGGTTATGAATAATAGGTCATCAACATTTCATCATTAAAAAAATGACTAAAGCAGACTCTAAAAATATTTGCATATTTTGCAATACCACAGAAATGTGGTGGTTTATTATGTCAGGATAGGATTATTCCTGTACATGTCAAATTTTGGGTTCCTGCAGAGCGATGGCAAATCAACTGCAAGAACAAAACTAAATGTGCCTGCTACTTAAAACTGAGCTAATTCTGTAGAAAAAACTCCTCATTTTGCTGATTCCCCCTGTGTACTTTTATTTGTATGTAGCTAGGCCTTCTTCTCTCTCAGGAACTATTTAAAAAGTAGTAAAAGATATAACAACCCCTAAAAGAGAAATGAAAAATTACCTTGTGACCGATCTCAGTTCCCTGTGTGGTCTAAGGGCTCTCTCCAAAACCAATGGAGGCAATGAGCCCAGGTGGGGAGAAGGGGGCTGCACTTCCCTCAGTGCAGTATTTGGGTGCTTTGGAGAACTATATCCAGTTGGACTGCATGGCTCACCCTGAGGCAATCTGTGAGACTTTTTTTTGATTTGTTTTATGTTTTTAAATGTGGGAAAGCCTCTCAGCCTAACACCTTTTTAAAAATTACCTCCAAGTCCAGGGGGTTCTTTAAAAATTATCATTTTGCCTTGGTTACTCTAAATGGAGCAAATAGCTAGAGCAGATGTTGTAGAACTATAACAGATGATTGACATGTTCATAAAGTCGAAGTTATTTGAGCTGTTTATACAGAGTTAAGTCTAAATGAAGCCCTCCATTACTTTCTTTCTATAGTAGGAATAAGTAGCTTTGATTGTAAGAATTAAACAATGTAAAGTGTCAGAATAAATAAAAAGAATCAGTGGTGGTTCAGTGTTGCTTTCAGTTAATTTTTTAAAGGAATTTCCTGTTGAATTCATTGGAAATTAAATACTAATGAGATATGCTACACACTTTTGATCTGTTCTTTTTTAAATAAAATCAACCACATGTAATTTTCACTTAATCAAATACACACATGTGGCATACCTAGAGCTTGTCAGGATTTGGGTTATTGCAGTTTCTTTTAATTGCAGATGCTTTCCATGAGAAAATACTATGCTAACTCATAAACTTGTGTCCACTCTGGCAAGACTAGGAGCAGCTTCTCAGGCCCAGGAATTCCTTGGTAAATAAAGGGAGTTGGGCCAATGGTGCACAGTCAAGATGCCAGACACTGAGCACACCTCCAGAGCTCACTCTCCCTGATGGAAATCTGAGCAAGGGCATAAATAGCTGCACTCCAATTGCAGTAAAATGTTGGCTCATAGTGGGCTAGAGACCCATTTTTTCCTTCTTCATATGCAGTTTTTTACTCACAAGAGTGTTACAGTGTGTAGTAATCAAATTGTAAATGGTTCATTCCATTCCCCTGATCCCCTTATCCCAACCCTTTGGTGGTATCACCCTGTCTTGCCAATCACCCTGGTTGACCCTCTCCTATTGGCAAGATGCCAGGGTGCCACCCTTCCCCCTTGTAGTGTAAAATACCCTTGGCCTTGACCACGCCCCTCCCCCTCCTTGATTGCATCTAGACCCCCCTGGTTCAGGTATCACCCAAGGTGATAAAGAAAGGTGAACCGGCCATTCTCAGCCATTCTGCCTTCCATCCCACATGGAATAAACACCTGAAAACCAAAGCAGAATCCACTCTTCATTCTCCAAGCCTCAGCCACGTGGAGCCTAGAGATTGAACCCCCACGAATTATCAAGGGGAGCAGGGCAGAAAAACCTCAGCTAGCCGGAGCAAAGCCCTGAACACCCACACAAGAGAATATCTGCAGAAAGAGAAAATAAGGTGGCTGCATGCACTCATTTCAGATGGAGCACTTTGGGATGTAGTGGTGTAAATCAAAGTTGGTGCAGATGCCTGGTTGCCTGCACCCTACAGCAGTCTCAAATTAGCTCTAAGGTACAACTATTCCCAAAATCAACTTGTGCTTGACTTCAGGGATTCATTTCCCTGCAAATCCTCTTTGGATTTGGTTTCCATAAGGTTCAGTTCAGCAGCTGGATCACAGCCTCCTGGTGGCTCTCAGACTCTTGGCCTGTAGGATTTTCTCCAGAGACAATGCCATCATCCTTTTCCCCATTCATTACAGCAGGGAGATAAAAAAAGACAATTTGTGGGATTCAGGACATGCCAGGCTTTGACTTGTCCTTTTGTCATTGGGGAGCCACAGATGCCACCAACAGTGACTATTCTTTGGGTAAGCTTGTCTGACAAACAGGAGGGTTCTCACACCAGGACTTTGACACAGGCTTGAGGAAGTCACAGGGTGCAATACAAGAGTCACCTCCCTTAGCTGGTACCCAGTCCCCCACTGCACTCAGCACCAGGTGCCCCAACACTGGTGTAAAATCTCTGTAGTTGGCATTATCATGTCTGTGGAGCAGCTTTGATTCCTTTTAACCCACTCCTCCGTTTTGTGTCATTGGTGATTTCCAACCACAGCCAAGCTCCTCTAGGATCTAAAGGAGAGAGCAAATGAGGGATACCCAATCTGCTTGTGCCCATCTGAGACACCCACTGCAAAGTCTTCTGGAATAATTGGCAGCTTTCTACAATTTTACCAAGCACTGTAGGTCTTCTGTGCAGAATTTTGTCAGCACCAGACAGAGCAGTCTGTACTGAAATTCTGATACTGAATTACTACTAGCATTTCTACAACACTAGGGCCTAGAAGCCAAGATTTCCTGTGATCACTCTTGAGGCTAGATCAGCTGTTGATGCCCAAACTAAGAACAGAGCAGTGCATTTTTCAGTCTGATAGCTGAATCATATTATATATAAAGTTCACTTTTTAAATCACATGACTTAAAAAAAAAAATAAGTGAGGAGGTTTTTAAGTTGTGCTTGGTAGAAACCAAATATTTTATTTGATGTAAAAGTAAATGCTAAATTCAGTTTTCTGTATTTAAACTCCCTTTATTATTAGCTTATTATTCCAAATGTTGTTTTGAAAAGTAATGAGAATAACATTTTTTTCCTTTTTCTCAGTATTCATTTTCTACCTAGAGAAATCACAAGAGGTATTAAATTCTACGAATAGTTTCTGTCTTCCTAAAACCCATAATTTTGATGAATAACATATCTTTCAACAAAATATCTGAATGTTACCTGGTTTGCAGAAAATGTCACAAAGCACTAAGTTTTTGTCTGCAAAGATGTTACTTCTTGGTTTAATCAAAAGGATCACTGGAAAAATGAGAACTCTGGATGTTATTCAAGATAAAAGCCTTGTGGGCTGGTTATGGTACATAGCTCTTTTGTTATTAAATACAGTATAATGGAGCTTTAGATAAAAATTGTTCCATGGAGGACAAAACAAGAGCATTGAGTAGTGTATTTATGATTTCACAAAACTTTCCATAGGATCAACCGAAAACAACAGAAACAGGAAAATATAAAGACATGGAACATCAACCAAATATAGCAGCAAGGCCATGCAGCAACTGTTCAGTGTTAAGCAGGGAAAAAAAACCCACATAAAACCTCTAGGAAAGCTGAGATTTCTTTTCTGCAGCCAGGTGCATGAGGAGCTCCCAGCAGGAGCTTTGGTGAAGATCACACACGGCTGGTGGTGGACAGCAGCACAGGTGTCCTGCTGGTTCAGGGAGAGTGGAAATGACACAAGCCTGAGCAGAAACCAGGCCAGGATCATGGGCTGGCTCCATCTCCTGCCAGGCTTGGCGGGTGCTAATCCTGCTGCTGTGCTCAGCACCCAGGGTTGGATTCACCTCTGCTCTGTTCAGCACTGAGTGAGCTCTGGACCCCCCTCTGCAAGGACTATCCCTCTCCATTGTTTCTACATGGGGCCCTGGTGATTCTTTTCCTAATTGCAGCACTTCAAAAAAAAATTTCCTGGGATGGCTCTGAACCCAAACATTAAATTAATAAGATCTGATAACTCAGCATCGCTATTACATCTTCTGTTTCTGTGCACAGCTTGTTTCAGCTGCAAGATCTTGAAAGCAGCATCTGTCTTTCATTACATGATTGCATGGCATCAGGGACTGTGGAGTTAGGCATAAAAATACGAATGAGAAATGTATTTAATTTACTTAACTTACATGTAACTTCATTGTGCTGAGTGATGGTAGGGAAGTATGACCTCCAAATAAATAGCCTGCTATTTACTCATGATGATTTTTATTCATGTCTGGTGCACTGTGGCAGTTCCTCTTTAGAGCAGAAGCCAACATTGCCAAATGAAAATAGCAATTGCTGTGTTATTGTGCTGTGCAGTCTCTCCAAAAGCCTCGCTAGCACCTTTCCTTTTGTCTGGGAGGGCATTTTATGTATTTGTATGTGAATTGTTCCCAAAACAAAGATGCATTCTCACTCTCAGCCTGTGGACCTGGCACACATTTTCTTTTGAAAGCATCAGAGCTGTCTGAATAAAACCTACTTCAACATTGCCTTGCTGGTGTGTTCAGCTCTGTAGGAAAATGAACAATGGATCTGTTACTAAAAGTGCCATAAATTATATTTGATTTTGCTTACTGCCTAGAGAGTAATTAAAAAGCCATTTAAATGGAAAATAAATTATGTGTAAAACATAAATTGAATTTTCATGCAACAAGATGGTTCAACAATATAACAGCACATAAAGTTCATGGTAGAGAGCTCTGGGTTTTTTTCTTTATGGGACTTCTGAGGCAAGTTGTCCCCCAAACTCTAATGAAATGTACTCACATACACTTTCCCATTTAAAATAATCAATTTAATGATTTGTCAGATATGACTATCCTTGGACAGGATGTTCTGGATGCTCTACTTATGTAAATGTAAAACTTTCTCTAGTGTTGCCACTTAAAAAACTGAACACAGATACAGTCAAGATCAGCTCTGAAGCTAGCCATGTAAATGATGCCAGAGATTGTGCCTTTTCTTTTGGGTGGGAGGCATATTTCTCATCATCAGCTTTTCAGCACTCTGCTCAATTACACAAAACCAATGGTGGTTATTCACAGCAGGACCAGCAGGTCTCTCCCACACACAACAGGCTGAGGCAGGTAATGCCAGCTTCTCAGAAAATATAGAAAACTTTAGCACTAACAAGCCTGTTTGCCCCGCTCTGTTGTTTGGCTAACAGGAAAAAATGTGGTGTGAGCAGAACAAGCAGAAATTGGGATCAGAGCATCTTTTGCCTGGAGGTTAGCACAGCACTGGGGTGAAGGCAAATCCCTCAGTATCAGCTAATTGGGAGATTTTGCAATGAATCAGAAACTTGTGGTTCATTCCTATCCTAGACATGCCTGCAGGGAAGGCAGCAGTGGGGGGTGAATAAAGGACTTTTTCACAGGGAGTCAGCCCCATCCCTTTGCTTTTCCCTCATTTCCCTGTCTGTGACTCTGACAGCCGTTTGGATCTGTTGGTAAAAACCTCCACTAGGATTGTGCAAGGCTGTGCCAGGGACACCAGTGGTGTGCTCCACACCTGTGAGAAGTTCATCCTTAACCAGAGAGCTGGAAGAGATTCTCATAAAAGGCTGAAAGCTGGAGAGCTGAGATGGTGAACTGCAGGGACTGGCATAGTTCCTGTCAGGAGACCCAGCTGACACCAAGAGCTGCATGAAAACACTGAGACATCATTTGCTGATAAAGTTTCATATATGGATGTGTATTGTGGGGGCAAGGAGAGCAGTGTCACCCCTAGGGGCTTCTACCTGGGACTGGTGGATTGCATTGCATCAGAGGGTGCTGGGGTTATCAGTGTAAAACCAATTCAAATTCTTCCTCCTTTTGAGCTGGATGTTGGTCCATGATAATGTCATCCATTTGACAGTGACATGAAGGAAAAGCCACAGAGTGCCAGGCGTAAACAAGTGAAACTCAGGACGTTGTTACTTTCTGTCCTCACTAAGGTGCTATGTGAACTCAGCATTACTGAGGCAGCAACAATACACGGGGGAGAGGCAAGAAACAGTTGGAATATTTGAAATATGTTGGACTGTTTATCTTTTTTCAAGTGAATTCATTTGATAGACGTGTTCAAAACAGAATAAAAAGTGTATGAAGTGTTTGAGCTCAAGGACTGCACTACTTGCAGTGCCTGTCCCTCACAGAGGTGCTGAGAGGGAAGCTGGGCAGTCTCACTGCCTCACAACTGGAGGCATAAGAGCTGGGGATGGCCACTGGGGGAAGGAAAACAGATCCTCTCACTAAAAAAATCCTAAAGAATAAAGGAAGTAAAAAAGCAAGCATTTTGCACCAGACAAAACAGGAGATGTTTCTGAAGAGAAGATGAGGGCTAAATATATCCCAGTGCTTGAGGCATCAGCAGGACTCTGGAAGGGGCCCTTGGATAAACACTGCACGGGGCTGTGGTCATGTCACTTTGCCCTGGGAACCCTTTTGGGCTCTGTTCATAACCAAAGGTTTTCATGAGAAAATACGAGCTTGAGAGGAGCTGTGCTCTATCAGAGCATGCCTCTGAGTCCCCAGCATCCCTGGAAACAGCAGCAGTGGCATCCTGTGCAGGCCAGCCCTTAGCAAAGCTTTGACTTTGACCAGTAATGCCAGAGAGGGCAACTCCCTCCTTCACAAAATGTTTGATCCTTGCCCATGAGAAGGCACTGTTAAAGGAACCTGGTCATAAATTATTTCTTTCCTCTGGTGAAGAGAGGTGATTTCCAGTTCAAAATCATGAATTTCTAATCAAAAAGAAAACTTGTGGGGAAAAGTATTTCCAGCACACTCTCTGGAGGTTTTGATGAAAGTGCTAGGGAGAAAAATGCAGAGTTGGAGATTGTTATGAAGTGCTGTGACTTAAAAAAAAAAGCCATAAACAAGCAAAATCCTGCCATAGTCACAAACAAAACTTACATTGTTATTACCAGAGCAGAAAAAAGATTCTGTATAAAATAACAGAGATTGTTTACACTGGGTTACTGACACAGCATGTTCCCCAGCTCTTTTCACAAGTGAAGGCCATGCTCTTGGTGGTCTGTGAACAGAATTGGCTGCATATTTTTCAGATTTTCAGCAAAGGTATGCATGGTTTAGGGATGGAAGCACTTAAGAGAAGGATAAGGATTAAGAGAAGGATTCTATTATAGCTTCACAGGAACACTAATGTCAAAGAAGTTCATCTGGCAAAAAATGCAAGACAACCAAATAAAGGAACAGATATTGGTATCATTAGGAAGAATTTTGTCTGTTTGTTTGTGTTTGTTTATTTGTTTTTTTTTTGTTTGTTTTAGGGAATAGTAGCCATAGGTAAGTTTAACTTGTTTGGAAGAAAGGCTATTAGTCTCAAAATAGAATTACAAACTTTCCTAGTAGTCAGTATATATCTGAAATAATAATGCTTGACTTCACAGTTTGGCTAACAAGGATTTAATATGAGACATAATATTACTATGGATATATCAACACTCATCCTATGATCCTGTATGACCATTAAGTGAAGAAGGCATCAAAATAATATGTCTTGTAAAAATAGCATGGAGTCTGTCTCCAATCTGTGTTTATCACTGCTACTGAACAAAGCTTCACTAGCAAAGCATGGATTAACACCGTGCTAACTAACTAACACATTAGTTCCTACAGACAAAAATACACTCATGGTACCTTTTTCTAAATGGTAGTTTTGTGCAAGGCCCTCACTAGCAAAACATCACAGTATAAGCAGGATTGCTGATACATTTTATTCAGTTTGGACACCATGGATTCAAATAGCCAAAGAGTAAAAATACACAGGCTCGTAAAATGCACTTTGAGAGAATTTCCTCTTCTGTCTGGTTTCCAAAGGAAAGAACACTTGTGCAACCACATTGTCAGTGTGTAACTCTCCATCTGCCTGACTTTGAGATCTGAGCCCATTCACAGGTGCCAACAAAATTTGTAGGGGGGCAGAGGTGTCAATAAAATCTGTTTCATGAAAGCCAGTGGCTGGGAGGAGAAGGCTCTTTGTCAGTGTAGGGGAAAGGCCATGGTGCAGTGGAGGGGAAGGCTGCAGCCAGAGTTTGTAAAGTCAGGCCCTACCACACCAGAGTGAATATACAGAAGAAGAAGTTGTGAAAACCCCACACAAAGCCAGCACGTGATCAGAACTTGAACCTCACTAGATATAAATCAGCCAAAGGACAAAAGTCTACTTGAAACAGATTTTCATAAAACTACCTGAATAATAAATCTGGTTATACTGGGTAGCCCAGCATTGGCTACACCCTGTTTTTTATTTTTTGTTGCAAAGAAGTTAGGCATTAGCACAAACTATGATAAAATGTGTTCATTTAAGTAATGTAGGAACATGTGTGACATCTTGATTGCAGCAAGATCACAACTTTTTGCTTGTAGCAAGAGGAACCAAGTCTCTGGGGACCCAGCCTGACTTCACAAAACTGTGTTCAGTTTTGAATTTGAACCAACATGCTAGTTTCCAGTACTGGAAGGACTTGGCAAAATTTCCTTCTGGATTTTCCAATAATGACAGTAAAAATAACGTTCCCATATTATTAGAAGGGAACTGAAAAACCTGAGGAACTGGGAAAGAGCCAAAACATTATTTCACCACTCTCATCCTTTCCTCAACCAAGTTTTCTATGTACAATGCATGCAATATGGAGGAGAATATGGGACAGGATTGAAGCTCAGCTCATTCATAGCTGACAAGAAAATCTGCAAATGAAATTAAGTACTCAAAATCAAGAGATACCAGGAGGTACATTTGCCTTGGACTCCTCTACATTTCTGTCCAGTCAAAAGTTTGAATCTGCTGCAAGAGGGGAAGCTCAAAATTGCTACATCCAGCTCCTGTTTCTGCTTTTATCCCTGCCATCAAGCCAGGAGAGAGCACTGAGGATAGTCTCAATATACAACTGTGAAGTTGCACAACTGAAACTGCACTTGCTGCCTTCCCTTAAATAAGGCTTGCCTTTCAGATTTTAAACATCTCTGGTCCTGGTCATGACTAAATAAGCTGAGAGTAAGTCAGGTAACCAGGCTGTATTTTACATCTGTTTTTCTAAGACTACTTCTTGAGGCATTGTCTTATACTATCCTTTGTCCACTTGTTATACAATGCATCAAATCACACTCTGCTTTGCAGTGCTAGATTGTAAATTAAGCATTTTCCTCTTCCTCACACTCCTAAATATTTTGCCAGCAGTCACTACAAAGTTAAGCTTTTTGACAATAGCCAGTCACACCATATTAATGAGAAAAATTTAGCTTGGGCTCTAGAGTTCTACCACCCACAGACATTGTACCACCCAGAGACATGTTGCTGTAACCTTGTCTTCTTCCCTTTATTTTCCTTCCCCTTTCAGCTCACATTAAGTCCATGAGCCTTCCATGAGCAAGGCTCCCTGCAAGCCCCTCTGCCCTTCAGTCCTGCCCCCTTGCTTTGCCTCACTGGGAGAGCTGTGGGAAGGCTGCTTTCTGTGGGAAGCAAGGCACACAGAGCATGAGTGGGACCAAAGTCAAAATCATGTTGATCTGGGTCCCAGTCTGAAATTCAGGTGGGACCTGCTGGCTATGTTCATCTCTTCCTGCCAACTGGGAAGTGCATCTGGGGTCTACTGCTTCAAGGTAGTCCAAAATGTCTTCTAGAGCATCTTTTAAGATATTCTACAATAAATTTAATGTTGAAATATTTAACAGTTTCCAGCTCTCACAATTCAAATTACAATTGCTATGGTAGATAACATATTATTACACACAGCTTTAAATGCTTCCACATGAAAAGTGTTCAGACAAAACAGAAAAAATTCTGAAGAAAAAACCCAAGAAGTAGACTGAATAGTGAATGGCATGGGTAGAAAACTGCAGAGCAGAAAATATGTGTTAACATTACATTTGGTGAAACAATGACAAGACAAACCCTGGTAACTGTCCACAACAATATAAGATTGTAAAACAGCGAAAGGTGGGAGAGGGTGGGCAGAATTATCTAGCCTGGAGTCAAAAGCTGTTCGGGGTGGTGGCACTGAAAAACCCAAAACCTCCATCCCAAACAAACAAACATACAAACAAAAAACCAAAGGCTGCCAGAGCCCCAGCAGTGTACAGGCTCAGTCACACAGAAATTGCCTCTGTGGGTCAGCTCGAAGGGGAGCGCTCCTGCTGTGCAGGGCCAGCTGCTGCCTCAGCACAAGGGAGATGAGGCAGCCACAGGCACCGAGGCACCGAGAGCCTGCACTTCGTTTTTGCCTCCCAGACAGGATTGTGAAAGTGGAGCCCATTGTTCCGGGAGGCGTTGCTTTGCTGGTCGCCTCATTTCCATAAAGCTCCCTGGCCTCCCAATAGCCCAAACTGATTTCATGAATACAGTTTTGTGTGGTTTAGGATTCATTATTCCCCACATCCCACCCTCTCAGTATTGTATGAGGTAATCTTGGTCCCTGTGCAGAAAGATCCTGCTATAGCCTTAATTAAAAGCTGTGGGCACAATATAAAAGTGTTTTCCTTTGCTCCTCTGTGTGCCAGCCACATACTTCTGCCTGCTTTCCTGTTTCAGCTGAAAATGAACAGGAAGGAAGGAGACATCACAGCCTGTAGCTCTGGGATAGGCAATAACATGACTTGCAAGAACATGGGAGGAGACTCCTAAGCATCTAGAAAACCTGAATTCATGGAAATGTAAAATTCAGAGTGGAGAATATAAGAGAGAATTAATGCATTCTTCATTCTTCACCCTTCAATCTCTTGGCATGTCTACATTTCTCTGCGTTATCATCGCAGCTTAAATTCTTGATGCTGAAAGTTTACAGCTTCTCTTCAGGAGCTCCTTGCTAGATAGTGACCTAGCTATTTTTTGAAGGTTTGAATTCAGTCCTCATTTTGCAGGCTCTTGATAATCCAGGGAAGGGTGACGAACCACAGAGATGAGCCACAAAAAAATGTATAGTCTCTCCTTAGAACTTTTACATCATTTTGAAGCTGAGGTTCTGCATGCCTGTATGAAGTAGCCTTGACTGTTATACGTCACAGCAAGGTTGTGGAATTGTAAAAGTGTTAGTGCTAGAGGATATCAACAAATATTTGGCAGTTTTCACCATCTTCCTGCCATCACAGTCCAGTTCAGACAAGAGACCTTCCATTTGTTTTATTTATCCCAAAGACAGGAATTTTCCTTCACCTGGGAGAATCTTCATACATGGTACCTTTAATAACATTTTTTCTGCCATTAAACTTCTGGGTTTTTTCTTCTTCTTTACCACCTTATCCCTGAACTGGTACCAGTTAATAACTCCTTTATCTCTACTGAAGTTTGGCACTCCTATCATTATTCATTTGTATGGGTGTGGTGACCCAGAAGACACCTTGTCAACCTCAGTGATGCTGTTTGGTGGGTACAACCTTTGTTCAGCAGTACTTCAGATTTAAGAACTCACAGTTTCCTGTATAAATATTTGCAGGTGTTCCCTCAGTCAGCAAGACTGATATATTTAGTTCCTTCTAATAAGTCACTTGCTATAGCTCATTAATCACTTTTATTACCCTCTCAATGCATTTGGTGAATGTAGCAATATGGTATTTGAGCACCGGAAATAAGACAGCTCATTAATTGAGGCAGTGTCTAAAAGCATTTTTATTTTGCTATTCATTAACAAATCTGAAGATAGATTTTAGTTCAACATGATCTTTGCAGAATTCACTAACACTGTAAATATTTGTGCAAATAAATAATCATATTCAAAATACCATTCTGAATAGGAGGTCATATTTGCACAAATGTTTTATCTGAACAGTGTGTGGGTTTGTGTCTATTTCATCTGCTTAAGGGATACGTTAAATATTTTCTAAGGTTATTAACCTTGGTGTTTCAACAGAGGCCATATGTAAGAATTATCTTTCCAGTTCTTATTTATTTGACCTTGACCCTATTTGTGTAAAACATCCTCAGGCAGATGATTAGCATCACCTACCATCTCACTTTTCTCCCATGGGTTACTTTCAATATTAATGAATCAGAGGTGGATTTGTTAGAAGGGATGAGGGGATCCTTGTAGAATCCCACTGCTCTTCCCATTTTGAAATTCCAGTGTATATTGTATTTTAGTTCAAAAGCATAATACTGCTGATAGGGAATAAGAGACAGAGAATTGTGTGGGAAGAGATCCTCCTCTAACTCTTGCCTGTGGTCTGTCCCACCAGCCCCATAGCTTTCATCACTAGTCCTCATACCAAACTAACCTGAGATCCTAGCAATGCTCCACTCTGTCTTTTGGTGAAATGTTTTGGTAACCTGTGTCCAAATATCTCCACACTGGTCCTGGCTGTACCAGAGAGCCAAACTCAGGATAGTGATGCTTTGTTTCTTTTCCTCCTCACTCATATTGTGTCTGCACCTGTTGTGGATGTATTGTAGAATACCTTCAGTGAAAGCAGGCATTAGTGTGATGGTAGGCTCAGATCTTTGTACTGTAGTGTATTTTCCTTCATTAATCTGTGCTCCTGCAGCCACCATGCCACTGCTGCCTGGGAAATGTTCTGTGGCATAAATCTGCTCCTCGGTGCATGTTGATATCAATGCATCAGTTCTGGTGCACTGGTAAGGCAATGGAAAGAAAAATAAGATAGATGAGATTATGGTTAATAAATCAGCAAAGGACATGAAAGCTGCAGCCTTAATTTAGGATTAAAAAAGTGAAAGGACTGTTTCAGCAGATGCATCTATGTGTGCATGTTCTATGCACAACAGAGAATCAAAAGGGTCATGGAATCATTTAAGTTGGATGAGACCTTTAAGATCGAGTCCAACTGTGAAGCTTACATTGCCAAGTCCAGCACTAAACCATCTCCCTAAACACACCTAAATCTTTTAAATACTTCCAGTTGTGGTGACTCAACCCCTCCCCTGGGGAGGCTGTTCATGGTCAGAGTATTGCATCCTGCACCTAAACAGATGTACTTCTGTACCACAGATTATATGGTGCTTGAAATGATTATGGGGAGGAGAAAAGAAAAGCACAGGCCTGGAACACAGAGATATTTTCCTGGATCCTATGTTAGTGTGGGTGAAATAGAAGGGAAAATGCTGCTCTGATATCAATGGGCACCATTGGGTAGTAAAGACAAAATGCTACAAAAGTTAACCATGTTTTTGAGACACAGTCAGTAAATCCTACTTCCTCCCTCTGCCCCACAGGAACCAGGCATCTGCAATGGTGAGCAGAATTGCAGAAGAGTGTTTTTTGTGTAGGACAGTGTGTACATAAGCTAAACTGATGTAAAGAGGGTGGATCTCCTGCTCTAAATGCCCACTGCACCTCCTTTCTCCCTCTGTGCTCCAGCAGACAAGAGACAAGACTGCACTACAGACCTCACAGGAGCAGCTCACCTTGACTAATCCTAGGTTATGATGCAGCCATCAACCTCTGCAGGAAGGAGAGCTGGCCATATAACCATATTCCTTGGCTCCTGGCCAGTTTTCCCCAAATTTCTCTGTACTTGTCAGTGGTGTGTTTTTTCCTGTGGAAACATCCCATAGTGTCACCTGTTCCCTCTAGAACATACTGTACCATTGGATTGATTTGCTTTAATTCTGGACATGCTAATGGCAGGCATCAAAGTTCAGGATTTGCTAAGCAGTAAAGACTACTGGAAACAATGTCATTTGTCAAGAAAGGACAAAATTTACCAAATTGGACATGGAAAATTGCAGGGTTTGGTCTAAAATATTTTTTCCTTTTTGCAGGTATGCTGAGTTGCTTCTTAAAAAGCCATATACAGATCATTTAAAACCACCCCTAACTTGCATTAGTCTTTCATTCAAAAAGTTTCTATATGCTAGATGTTATTCCATGGTTATTATAGATATCTTACATGCTTACAGGGAGGAAGAGTTCTCCTAGTTATCACTGTGCTAATTATTAGCAAACATTCACCAGCAACAGGTAATTAGCAAATAATTATTAGGAAACAGAAGCAATCAGGCCATGCAAAAACGTCTCTGCTGGTGTCGCAGCTAGAGAGAGAAAATGCAAAAAAGGGTCTTTTTAGAAGCTTAAAAATTTAAGACTTAATTTATGTTGAAAAATTACTCAGCAGAGCAAACTGAGGCTGCAAATATTTGAGGGATGCTGCACCCCAGAAGTGAGCTCTTGACTCATAAAAACAGCTGGTGCAGGAAGGTTATGATTAGAAGGTTTGCACAGTGTGCCTTAAGAGCAGCGATCAGCTGGCAAGGAAGAAAGCAGGCAGCACCACACACCATAAAAAAACACTGTTGTTTCCATGCAGAAGTAAATGAAAAGCACTGAGGGATGTCAGAGCTGGCATGTACTACTCACTAAAACTAGAGGGAGGGACCAAGGGCACAACCATAAAATTTCTGACTCTTTTGGAAAGGCCATGTCAATTTTAATTCCTAATGGCTGAGAAGCTGGACTTCCAGTGTGAGGATATCTGACTAAGTAAGTGTATATTCATTCATCCTCGGGGCAGCATAAACAATGAACTCCTGTTTCCAAACAGCGCCCTGTCACATGCAGAGCAGCTGATGGAACAAAGGAACACATTTGTACATGCTCAGAGTGACACCCATGGATACACACTGCTGCTGGAGCCTGGAGCTGCTGGAGAGGTATTGCTCTGTGTCCACGGAAATCATCCTCTCATCACGCCCCATGGTGTGTCCAGCCTCACTGTTGGTGTTTTAGTTCAGAAGGGTACAGCAGGCAGGGATGCAAGTGGAAGGAAATACATTGCATGTGAAATTGATGGATTGCTTCATACTTCACTCAACACCAAAAAGCTTACTGCTTTTTTTCTTAAAAAAAATAGACCACTTTGCCACTTGCTACTCTACTTTCACCCATGCCAGATCCCATTTCTAATGTCCAATCAACCCTCTCCACCTTGGGATACAGGCAAGACTTGGGGATGGTGTTCTCTTCATGAAACAGAAAAGTTAACTCTGTTGGGACAGCTGGGACATAGCTGTCAATTCCTTTTCATTATCAGCAGCAACCAGCTGGATGTCTGGAATTCACAGACACTGGGGGAGACTCATGTTTGCTTGAATTTTAGAAGCAGGTTGCTTGCTGGGAATGAATACCCTGCAACAGTCGCTCAACTTTGCCTCTTGAAAAGTGAAAGCAATCCCGGTGGCTACAAAAAAGCAGAAGAGAAATCAAACTACTCTTCAGCTCAGGGTCTGGTTAGTGCTTGGGAGTTTTGCTTTTGCTGCAAAATAATCTGAACGTGAAGTATTTTTTTAAAAGACCAATACCCATAACAAAATCAAAACTAAGGAAAAAAACCAAATTCTCATTACTTGAAAAGCAGTTCCCACTGCCACTACCCTTGAGAGGTAAATAATTATACAGCTCTAGTATCTTCAGGATTTGCTGGAATTTTGGATGTATTTTTATTGCTGGGCACTTTGAGATCATAAATGTTCTGTTTGCCATATGTCAAATTAGCAACCTATGCTTAAGTCATAGTCCAAAGACTATGTTCAAAACTATTTGTTCAGTGGCACTGCTTCTTGGAACAAGAAGATTTGCCATATTTCTCCTAGTGAGGGCTTGCACCCAGTGTCTAGGACAGGAGTTTAAAGTATTTCTCTCCCTAATCCAAATTAGCTAATGACTTGGAGGAGTCCTTTACTTACTTGCTTCTCAAGTAAACTTCCTAATTCTAAACTTAGCTTGTCATCTGTCACAAACGAAGGCAATTCCCTTCTGGGATTTCAGGCTGCCCTTTGCAAGGGCCTCCTCTTCATTTTGGCTTTGCTTTTAAACATACCTGCTTTTCCAGGTATATTTTTGCCTGCAAAAGGACAGTTCATCAGGACTCCTGGCGACATCACGTCCTCAGACATCTTTCTTCTTTTTTTACTTTAGATTTGGGGTTTTTGTTTGTTTGGGGTATTTTTAGGCGGGGGGGGGGAGGGGGCTAGGATTGTTTGTTTCTTTGTTGCTTGGACCAAAATTAGCTAGGCTAGCTAGGTGGTCATTTCTCTCCATTTGTTACAAGTCTCAGTTATTTTCCACCTAGCTGAAGCTGTGACCATCCCTGCTGTTGACTCTGGGCTGCATCATGCACATAACACACTCTTCATAATGACTGAGACATCTCTGCATGTTCTTCCTATTAAATGGTCAATATCCTGAACTAACAATTACTCAAAAGTACAGCAAAAGAGTGAGCTTAAATAGCCAGCCTTTGCAGGGGAGGAAAATAGCTTTTGTAAAAGATCATTTATGTGTAAGCCATACTGATCAACAAACATACAAAACAACTTTTATGTGTAAAATTATGTAAGAATCTGATGACAAAATAACTCAGAATACAAAAAGAAGGGATGTAGTGAACGTTAATGTTCAGCCATTCTTCTCACAACTCAGAGAGTGCATGGCAAAATAGGCTCATTACAGCTGGCCAGTGCTAAATACGATTTATGCCATTGGTGTGCAACTGCCTTCAGTATAACTATTCCAAAATCCCAGTGTAATGTTTTCTCCTGACATTCTTCATGCTTTTGCTGGGTCACCAGGGAGTTATTTGGTCCTGGCTAATTCTAGACACCAGCATCCAAGTCACAACCAGCCAGTAACTACGAATTTTGCTGGTGGTTTCAAAGCATTAACTCATGGAAACACAGTCTTAGCAGGTTGATACACATGATCAGAACCACATTGGCATTATCACTGTTCAGGATCTTTAGGAAATCCCAGGTGAAGAGAATCCCAAAGTTTAAGCAGGTTTTAGCCCCAGTCTCCAATGCACATTTTAGCTCCCTGTTTTGTTTTTGATTTTTCTTCAGTATTTATATTGCAGCATAAAAATGTTTCCCTTCAGTTACATTAAAGAAGACTATAAAGAAATGTAATCTCACTTCACCTTGTCCCAAGGGATTCCAGGATTCTTTGTGAAGCAAATGTGCTCTGCTCCAAACCCAAATGTCTTGAGTTTCAGGAGTTTATTTAGATATGTGCTTGGCCTGCAGAAGGGCTTCTTTTCTTTTTCTAAACAAAGGTCATGGTCTATTAAAAACTCAGGCAGACAGATTATTATATTCATGTCTTTTGGTGTTATTCACTCTTCAGTGAGGCTTGGCCTCATGGTGTGTCCACATGTCTACTCATGGCCACAAGTTTAGAGGAAACAATCTTGTGTCTTGAATATACCAGCCCTCAGTCCACCTTACCAAAATACAGCTAAAGGTTCTTCAAGTCCAGTGGCCAGAAAGTGGCAGCAATGGGAAGATTGTCAGTTTTAGTTAAATTTGGTGCTGAGCATAGCACAAAATATAGTTTACTGGATCACAGCTGGAAAACAAAGATATTTTATAAGACTAAGCAGGCTGGCTGCTTTGTTTTGGGGCCTTCACTGACTTTGTCAGGAAAAGTTACAGCTCCCATTTGACTGTTGAACACAATCCTGTGATCAAATATCAGAATATCAGAAATAAATACCAGCAGTCTGGGTATAAAATGGCACTTCTGTTGAATAAGACATGGTTCCCAGCAAGGTGTTTACGTCATTGTTTTGGTTCTATGTTCATGTTATTCCAGCTGTGAAACAGAAATTGTCAGGGCAGAATCGGAATAGCATGAACAAGCATATACCACAAGGTATAAGGTTTTCTGGGACAAAGAGATTTTCACAGACATTTAAATAACAAAATATTCGAGGTTGGAGAGAGTATATAGAGGGTATTCCATCTTTATGGAAATCATCTTCTCAAAAGTAATCTGATGTTTCTACCAGATCAATTCTCTACACCATGGACCAGCTGGATAGTACTCAGCTAAAGAGACTAGCCCTGTGCATGATGAAACTACAGTTTTACTGATAGTTTTAAGTGTTCTAAATTAATATTATTTTGTTACTTTGTTTAAATATGCTTAGGTTACAGGGGACTGGATGAGTTTTGCAAGTTGGTTGAGACACTGTGGCTTTATGACTGCATAAAGGAAGTCCATGGGCTTGTCTCTCAACACCAAGCCAAGTCTCACGTTCCACTCCAGAAGAAATTTCTTTTGTTGAAATGAACCAAATCAGGGTTTGGAGGTGAGTGAGCAATGGGACAGGGCAAGTGAGGAGGATACAGTCTTGTGTGTCCTCTCTGCTTCACTTTTACTTAGCACTATTAGCATGCTCATAAATAGTTGCTGAATTCCTTGTGGGATATGAACAGGTTGCTTTAAACTACCTTAATAATTCCCACAGTCTGGCCACACATCCTTTTCCAACATAAAACACATTTCCTTGAAATGGTCCACTTCATAATCACAGAATTTCTCCAATAGAAGCAAATATTCCAGCCATACTTTTTCTTCCTTACACAAGCTTTTATTTGGATTAAGTTCTAAATGCAGAGAAACTTTTCATAAGCTGATCTGAGTTCTCCCAATCTGAAAACATTTTTCAAAAAGCAAATAAAACTGAAAAAGACCTTTTGAGATTTCTTGTTCTCTTAAATGTTTTATCAATTACCATATTTCCAATGTGCTAAACCTAGGAAATGGTCTGCAAAGTGCACCTGGCTCCAAATCTGAACTTCAAAACTGACTCCAGAAGATGAACCATGACCCTGAATTCACACACCATTTCATAAGTACTCATGTTTCTAAAATATCAAGTCTATGCAAATTACTTTCTTTGTACCTTCTCTGTATCCAGTTACCTACCTACTTGTACAACAAATACACTAAAAAAAATAGATTCAAGGTGACACTGATCTTATATTCAGCCTCCAAAACCAGAGATGAGTAGGAGGGACTCAACAAAGAACTGTTCGTACCACCTTCTGTACCACTGTTGAAATCAAGAGGATCACTAAATCCTCTACAACACCTGGCACATAAAATCTTATCTCCCTCAAAATCCACAGAGGTATTAATGGAGCTTACCTGCAAAGCCTGAGAAATTATTAAACCAAGCAGGCTGACTCAGTGTTTTTTACCTACATGAATTCTGTGCTTACTGCGTTGTTCAGAGTGGTTCAAAACAAAAGCAGAGGTTGTTTCGTTGAGGAGCTAATGCATCCAGGCAGGATCCCCTTTGCATCTGATAATTTAAGAGTCTGTATCAAAGCATTGCAATGAAAATCTGCGTGCTCCTGCCTCAGTGTGTTTATCCAGGCCTCATCATTTGGCAGCAGCTCACCAGTTTGTCTTATAGATCTGTTTCTGTGCTGCTATGGCCCTGTGAGGGTGTGTGCTCTGCTGCAGCTGAGGGGACATTTGACAGTGCTTTGGGTGTAAAAGTGACCCTTAGTCTTGAAGACACAATCAGGAAATGCTCTTCATATGGGGAGACACTGACTGAAGAAATACTTCTACAGCTTCTGGTGGAAGAGCATGTCCCATGGTGGGTGTCTCACTTTGAAACAAGATGATTTTATTGTAACTGTTCCAATTCATTATGGATAGTTACCCTGAGCTGGTCAGAACCAGCACAGACTGAATGAAACCCAACTTTATTCCAAACACAGGTGCCCACTCTGTTTTGTAACTACCCCTCAAAAATGAAACACAAATACAGATTAAGTCATCAGGAAAGAAAAGCCTGGACTTTACTGACAGCCTGGCTGTGGGAAAGGCCCCATTTTCAATGCTCCTTGGGCTCTGAATCAAATCATATGTTCACTCAACCAGGGAGAAGAGCACCATCATGATGATATTCAAGCTTGCTTTTGTGCCTTCCCATCTGGAGCAAAGTACAATGGTTTCTGGGATGCATAACCAGGAAGACACTCAGTGCTTTGCCTCTTCCTGCCTTGCTTCTCTCAGCTCTGACAGGGTGAGCCTTTGTGGCAAAGAGGTGGCTCAGACCCTTCCAGTGGACTGGCTTAACGCAATTCACAGCAAATGTGAAATCCATCACCTGTACCACAAAAGTACATGATGACATTGGTGAAAAATAATCAGTGGGTGCTTATTTCAGGAAATGTTCCAGGCCAGGTTGGATGGAGCTTTGAGCAACTTGGTCTAATGAGCAATATCCCTGCTCCTGGCAGCGGGGGTTACAATTAAATGAGCTTTATGGTCCCTTCTAGCCCAAAGCATTCCATGATTATATGGAATTATATTATTTCTATGACACAGAAAGCATGTCATGCTTTTGGTGAAGTGTCACTTAAGAAGAAAAAATTAGATTTCATTTCCTGTATGTATTATGATCAGCAGCTCTGTGATGTGCAGCCAACTTTCCCTTATATTTGGCAATAAAAAGATACCTTCTTATGGTAAGTAGTACCAAATGTAGACAGCTCTTATGTTCAATTGTGTCTGTCTGAAGAGGAGTGTTATTATGGTGCAGCACGAAAGATTTATTGCATGGTGGCTTTTTCCTGAAATTAACAGCTGTCTTTTGTTTTAATCATTGTGTATATAAGGAAAAGAAAGTCATAAGACAAGGAGCACTTCTAGTTCTTAAGGGCACTCTGCGTTGCCTAGGAGAAAGCCTAAAGTTTGCATAACAGCAAAAAAAAAACAGAGCAGCCTTCATTTTGCAGTGTGTAGTAATTTTGCTGTAGATGAACTCCAAAAGGAAGCCTCCACTCATTTCCAGCACAATTCACTTGTTGTTTGCAACTTTTTGGCACACAAATGCCAGGAGAGATAGCGAGGTACTTTTCAGCTAGCAGGCATCCATTTCCTTCTCTGAGGCAGCAATAATCATTGTTGAAATCTATCTCTAAAAACAGGAAGCTTTATCATTTTGATTTTCTAGCAACCTCGCCCTTTCTTGTGAACCTGACCCTGGCTACGAATCATCTGCTTTGATTCAAGCACGGCTGTTAGAAGACTGAAGCACAGGTATTTCCTATTTTGCTCTAAAGCACATACCGTGTGTGCTTAGAAACCCTCTGCTCAGGGTGATTCATCCAGCCCTGAAGGAGCATTGGTTAATGGAGCTTTACACAGGAGACCCACATGTTTATATCGTGCTTTTGTTTATGTTTTATTCCCGTGGAATAGAGGGAATGAAGCAAGACCTCTTGCGCTGGGAAAATATTATCTGAAAGCAAAGCAGAAGGAAAGTGCTGAGGATGAATCTGCAGGGACCACAGCACAGATGATTTTTTTGACATAGCAGCAGCAAGCAAATTATTCTCCCAGTGGTACTTAGCAAGAGGGCTCTCCACACAGCAGAGTAGCAGACTCCCAGCTGCAGTGGTGTTGTCAGATACATTTCATCCCTTCTGGAATGGATCCTTGGCAGTGCAAGCAGGGTTGGGCACACACACTTGGTGGTGCTGACTAATTGCTCTTGAAGAGAGCAGTCAGCCAAGACCACTGTCCTCCCAGCACTGTAGTCACTGAAACCCCCAGCTCCACTCTGTGTTTTGGCAACATAAACATCCTCTGGGGTGCCCCAGGCTCTGGATTATCCTATGGGAGAAAGCCCCTTCACTCCCCACTGCACAGGAAAGCTGGTGCCCAGCTGAGGAGCCCCTGGGATATGTTAGCTTGGGAAACTGCTGTCATCACTTTTGTCACAGGCTTTTGTCTTTGGCTGGCTGTGAAGTAACCCTGGGGTGATGATGGTAGAAGAAGGGATACTGGCTTGAGTGCAAAACACTGTTAAGACTGCTTTATTCTCAGGAGGACTGGCTGGACACCTCAGTAAATCAACCCAGGGAGTGGGCATTTAAATGGCTGACAAGAAGATCCATAAAGAAATACTTTGAAAAAAATTGTAAATAGGGTCATTGTAGGTCTGCAGTCATCTCCAGTTCCAGTAGAGAACAGTGTATATGACACTGCTTCTTGCAGGAGTATTACTGCTTTCCTTAAGCAGGCTGGAGAAAGATAATGGGGATTTAGTGTCCATGTTGCCCTGTACTGTTTGGACAACCCTAAACATTGTTTATCCTGCGATCTTGCCCCTCTGTGTCTCCCACCCACAGCACAGTGGTCACCCAGTGAAGCACTGTGCAGGGATACAAGGGTCCAAGTGCATAAGCTCCATGCAGTTCCATGCATTAACTGAGTTACACTGAGGCCAGTGTACCTAAAGACAAGGAGAAGGAACTCTGGTTTCCCATTCTAGCACTTGTAGGAGCCTCTTTATGGCATTGTCTGCTCTGTGCCCAGTGTCTTTGCAGCGTATCTGCTCTATGCAGACATTAGCTGAGTTAGCTGCAGAATCAAAAGCCAAGGCTGTGGTGGAAGTAACTGATCAACCTTGGTCAAAACTGCTGTTGAAATCACAATCAGTTCCTGAAAGAGTAGGTAAGACATCCTTCAGCAAGCTCTGACATCACTGCTTCTGTCTTTTGAGGGCACTGCCTGCTCTGTCTCCAGTTCTCAGCACCTCCTTCTCCTCCTGCCACTGGTGCTCCCCAGCCCCTCCCTTGTCTAAACTCCTGGGAAAGTCCACCCAGGATCTGCCGTGAAGGAGCACGTAGGTGCTAACCATGCAGCCTGCTCCTGGTGCCTCCTGAGCACCTCTGCAGAGCCCTGCACGGTGTGGGTTTGTCCCTACTGTGCCCCAGCCTGCCCAGAAGTGTCTGGGCAGCTGCTGAGGAAGTGATGAGGGCTGGCCACAAACACAGATTGTGTCCTGGCTGTGAACTTCACAGTCAGGAACTGCAAAACACTTCTGTGGCCTGAAGTAGCATTTTCAGTGCTTTTTATTCTCTGGGGTTTCTTTTGCTTTGTTCACTCCAGAGATCACTGATAACAGATGAGAAAAGGGAAGAGGAGGATTTCTCATTTGCAAATATGACACTCTGCTTCCAGCAGAGGAGATTGTGCAAATCCTTTGTAAGCAGGGGAGCAAAAACTCACCATGGAAAATGCACCAGGCTTTACCCCCACAGTACCTGCATGATGATGTCCAGCTGGCTGACAGGAACAGGCTCTCCTGAGCTTTTTTTTTTTTTTCTGCTTACTGTCCCCAGGAGATTTTCAATACATATATGTCACACCCCAGGAAGATGTGTAGCTGCATGACACAAAACAGAAACTGTTTCTGTGAGAGGAAGAAAACAACTTCACAGAGTGGGAAGGAAACAAGCAATCTGGGCCAAGAGTCTATACCCTCCCCTGAATGCTTTCCCAGTCACTGACCTCTCATTATTTGATTATCACAACAGAAATCTAAAGAGTGTTTTCACTGACTTCTGAATAAATGCTAACCTGTAACATGGGTCATACGTGCATACTTCACATTCTTACCAGTGCATATGGGACAGGAGCACTCTGGCAACAAGTTCTGAGTCAACTGTAAAGAGCCAGAACAGCTGAGACACTGCTTATTTCAACAGGTCAATCAAGACAGACCAGCCCAAATATTTCTTGGTATTGGATTTTATATTTCTGCTTCTTAGAGGTTCAGTGGATGTAATGCCCATCAGCTTCATCTGTGGTTTCTGCTATGCACGGCTCCAACCAGAGCTTACTAAGGGCCTTTCTTGGTCCCATCAAGTAGCAGCTGTGAAGAAGATGGACATGGATGATCAAGCAAGGGAGCAAAGGAGGCAATACTGTGCAGCACAGCAAGCTGAAGGTATCACTTCCTTGTTGTAGTTCAGATTTTTGTAGGCAACACAGCAAAGGATGTTTTTAAAAGCTGCATTTAAAGAGCTGCACTAGAGCCTGCTACTAGAGAGCAGTGGAAACTGTAGTAAATACACCCAAAATCTGAGGGGAGGCATGGGGGATCTGGTGGGCCTGGCATAGACCAGACGAGGTTCTGGCAGAGAAGATGTGCAGCACTTGCTTGTTTAGTCACACTTGGGTGCAAGTAGTGGGATGTAGACAAAATGGTATGCCAGGAAGAAAACAGTCCATGGTGAAATCTGATAAAGGAAGAAGAGACTGCAGGGGTTGTGCCCCTAAAGCAGAAGGGTAGGGCAGCTGGTGACAGTTTGGGAGGGAAAAACAAGAGATAAACAGCCTCTTTCTTGTGGTATACAGTGATGATTAAAATCTGAACTGATTTATAATGACTGCAGCTATTGCTGTCTCACTTATCCCAGTTCTTTGCAACGTAACCCCCTTCTTGCACCCCAACTATCACTCTGCTATTATTGATCATGATTTTGCATAAGGAACAGGCTGACCTTCCTTCCCACCCACACACATTTGTTGGCTTTTTATGTACAATAGTGATTCTTAAATCCTTAGGCACCCAATCTCCTGCTCTGAAATCTTCCAAACCATATTGTTTTCTTTTTCTAGTCTGCAAAGCACTAAGGAAATTCATATGTAAATCTAGCTTTATCATAGTGTAGAAATTCAATTGCTTGTGGTAGAAATCTTACGTCTCAGCAAATTTTATATTTTCTCATGCAATAGGGATGTATATGCATGCACAAATTGTGGCTTTGCATGTCAGATGTACATGACAGTCAGACACAAAAAAATTGCAGTTCTGTCTGAGAAGCAGGATCCAAGCAAAACAGTGTTAGTGGCAAGACCCTGCACTGCTGCTCTCACATATCCTTGACCTCTTGAGTCCATGAGAAATAGCTCCTAACATAATAAGTCTTTTATAAAAGAAAGAAACAACCTTCCCTTTCTTTTTCTGAGGCCATGACTTAGGCTACAGAGATGTAGATCCAGGAAACCCAAGAAGGATGTGGTTTTTAAAGCATCATTGACAGGTAGTGTGTAGGCAATTAAATCATTATCACAGTGCTTAAACCAGGTTACTGAGTTGCACAAAGGAGTAGGCAAGAAAGTGGTACAAAAGATACTGTTCCTTTTGGTTTTTTGAACAAGCTTAGAACTCCAGTCTCCTTAAACAAACTGAGTAGTTACTGAATTATTGAGAATACAAAAAAATTAAGAAATACACACTAATTCTGTCTATAATACACCCCCTGTGGATGCAAGAATAGAGACTGTTCAGAATAAGATTGTCATTTTTCACATGGGTAGAGTTTTGCAGGCCAGCTGACTTGGTGCACCCATGCCACTGCTGAGAGTCGTGGTCTCCCTGTATCTGAGTGCCTTGCTTCCCCACAGAATGAAACAAGGGAAATGTTCACCATACCAAAGGAGCTATCTTTGCACCCTGCAGTCAGAGTGCTGGCAAAGGGGAGGGGAGAAAAGGAGGAAGAGTCAATCTCCATTTGAGATGTAATATGGATTTGCACCATGCAGTCTTCCCCACACCTGCCTCTTTGTTTCCTTCAGACTGTACAATCCATTTGAACTGATTAACCAGTGGGATAAAAATTCAGAATGTTCCTAAGTAACAATCTGGTCTGTATTAAAGATAACATTTTAAACTCCTTCCATCACCAACTTTTCTAAAGTGAGGCTGACTCCAGCTCAGCCTGGTGCCCTGGCCCATGTACCATGCATCTCTGCTGCTGGCAGGAGCTCTCTGCACTCTCACCGGATCCCATCAGCTGCCCCCTCCCCTGGGCAAGTCCCCATGGGGCTGCTTCAGCAGTGGTAGGCAGATACAGCTTTTGTGACCCCCATCTCAACTTGCCATGCCATTTCACAAGGGAGGTACCACACAAAACCTGAGCTTTCCTCATGTCCTCCTTCTGGCACTTCATCCTATGGCTAATAAGGAGGAAAGGGGCCACAAAGACCAGGGAAGAAAGAATGGAAACAAAGGTGAGATGTATTTTCCCTCATCCATTTGAAATTTATTCTACACTCCCCATTTTGAGGAGAATTGGTCTATCTCATTCCTTCACTCTGACTGGGTTTTGGGGTTTGATTAAAAAAGAACTACAACCTAAAAGAAATCAAGATGGCAATTAGATTTTTTCTTTAAAAAGCCAAAGTAGATTCAAGGAAGAGTTATTATAAGGAATATTCCCAGATGAGTTGTCCATTGATGTCTTAGTGTGGTCTATATTTTTTAATGATATATAATGCCTGCTCTCAGTTTAGTGGGTATTTTTGCAGTTTATACAAATGTGATGAAGGGATGCCAATGTTAGAGCAGTGTTTCAGTCCAGCAGGGTGGATAGGAAGAAAACAGAAGGTTTAATTATGGCAAGATGTGGGTTGCTGATACCAAGGCATGACTTCTGAATTTACAGCAATCAGTAAAACATGCCCTTTTGCTTTAAAAGGAGAAACATTTCTTGAATGGTGAGAGAGGACACAAGTTGTTTTTTTTCAGAAAAACTTTTACTTTCATTACCAGGAGGAGAGATGGAATCTCAGCAGACTCTCTTTTAAGCACAGAGGAAATAGAAAAGTTTCAGAGTATTGGCATTTTTTTAAAATTGAAAATTGCTTGATATTTTTATCCTTGCAAACACTTTTAGCACCCAAATTTGCTTTAGGTGATTTCCCCAGGCAATTAGGAAAAGAAAGTAGCCCAATATTATTCGTCTTTATCTTGTTTCATGATGTGCCTGGTGGCAAAGTGTTGTTTTTCAGTTTCCCATGCTTTTTCATCAAAAATGAGAACACTGAATTCTACAGTGAACAATGCAGTTATGCAGTTTTGTTTATTCTTGCAAATTAAAATCCTGGTTCAGCTTTGGGCCTAGCAGCTTGTGTTAGTATTGGACCTAAAAGCCAGTGTTAGTATGGTGTAGGTTTGGCTGCTACATTCCTCCAGGTAAAGCATGGCTGGCAAGCCTTAGATCTTCATGCACAAAGCAGCCTCTTCTGTAGCACAGCAACAGAGAAACAGACAGGATGAAGCTCATCCACCAGGTTTGTTGCGGTGGTTGAGCTCCTAACATTGTTCAGTGTTCCAGAAGGGTGAGGATCACTGAGAGCTGATCATGGAGGGTGGGAGCAGCAATTTTTGAAGAAGACCAGAGGGGAAACACACACTGAACGAGAGTGAGGAGACGGAACAAGCAAAGACAAGACTTGAGGGAGAAGAAAGAAAACAAGAAGCAAACAGGACAAGAGAGAGAAATAAATAAAACATAATTGTGCATTACAGGCACAAAAGCAGAAATGGAAGTGAAAGAGGGGGTGTTTCAAAGGGAAACTGAACACCAGCCCCAGTCACACTGGGTCAGCATTTCTCAGCCATAATGCACTCAGGCCCTGCACCATTCCCTGACCCAAGCCCAGAGCAGAGGTCTCTCTCATGACTGCAGCTAAGGACACAGCTCTGCCAGCTGCCACAGAAAGAGCCCTGCTCTACTGCCCTTGGTCAGGCAGAGCCATAAGGAATGAGGCACTCTGCAAAGTGAGGTTACTGCAAAGTAGGGTGGGAAATACCTCCTGGCTAAGAGAAATAGCCTGGGGTCAAAACATGCAAAATCTTAAAACTTTACATCGCTGATGTTTTACTCCTGATCTATTTTTATGCCAAAGTAGGTTCAGATATGGCAATTGCATTTGGCTGTAGTTAAGAAACTTAAAAAAACATAGCATAGCCCTTCCACACAGTAAGTAGCCTCCCAGCAATTAACCAGCTTACTGGGAAAGAAGAGCCTTGTGGAGTCAGGTCACTTGTTATTTTCATTCTGCCTTGTCAGCCTTTCCTCTGTCTGTGTCACAGAAAAAAGCCAGTTGCCTGAAAAAACCTCCAGTTGATCTGAAGTCTGAACTAGCCCTGACCCTAATGACTCATTCCCATATTTTTCCTATTTGTTCACCAGCCAAGAAAAGTTCCCCTTGGTTTTCAAATTTTCAGGATTTTCAGAATTTTCAGTACTTGGGCTGTAAGTTTGAGAGATTTTCCTTGTGGGTAGTTTGATTTATCTTTCTATCTGTTCGCCTTTCTCTATGTGGGTATGTAGTGTGATAGGCTGGAGCAGGCAGGAATGTGCTCCCTTAGCCCTTGCACATTTTCACATAAGTGAGGGATAACTTGGGAGAGGGAGCTCTCTTTGTGAGCCCAAGTAACACATCCTAATATTCAATTACCCTCATAGCTGTAGAGGATGTTAGTGAGGCCAGTGCTGCTTATTCTGAAGTATTTGTCTAGTTGTACTGTGTGAATCCAAAGGAACAGCTGGTCTAAATTTCTCTAGAAATGATTATCTCTCAGCAGATTCAACTAATTTAATTTCTGCTTTGGTTTTGGTCTGTCTAGTATCCATGCCACCTCACCACTGGGACAGCCACACTTGGAGCAGAGCTTCCCTTTGAAAGATGTCAGTGATTCATATGCACCTACCACAGCTCCCTGCAGCACTTCCAACAACTGCTTTACTTGCAGAATAAACCCCAAACCAGAAATAGGAAGTTCACAACCAGTTTGCTGTGTAATATGTTAAAAAATTAATCATGCACTCAGTTTACACACTCTTGTTTTGTCCACACGAGAGGTTTATGATGGCACTTTTGTTATACTAATTAATACTCCTACACCACAGTCTGATAGCTTCTCCTGTCAGTGATAAGGTACACAGCAGGGCAAAGCCCAAACTTTCAATTCAGGAACTCATTTAATGGTAAGACTTTGACAAAGTTTGAAAAAATACTTTATGACTGAATCACAGTCTTGATTTTTACAAGCCCAGATTTTAACCAGGCTGATGCTTTCTTAACTGCCTATTGATTTGTGTTCATCATAGGCTATATTTTTATAACTTCTGTCAGAGTAATGTTTAAGGTTACCACAAAAATTCATTCCAACCCTCTTCTTGCAGTGACCTTTCCATGCAGATGTTCTGCAGAGAACTCAGTCCTCAGAAAAGCCGACAGGGATGAGCCAGGAAATGAAATGCTGAGAATCTCAGGCTTGATCTGGAAGGCAGCCAGGGCACACTCCAGAAAGCAAGCAGCAAGGCTTCTGCCTTGAATGTAGGTCACCACTCACTTATGGAAATTCACTGCTCATGTGAAGAGTGCCATGAAGCAGTGCTTCAGGGAGAATAGACAAACATGTAATGCTCTCTGGGCAGTAATAACAGTGGTTTGAGGGGAAGGCTCCCAATTGCTTTGGCTTTTTCTACTCCTTTTTCACCACCTCTGTAGAAGCGAGGCATGTGAACATCTGACACCACTAGAGAGATTCCTCGAGGGCATATTTCACTTGGAAGCATAGTTTAAATACAAAATTTCTTGATATAAATAAAGCATCTGTCTTTTTTCTTTTTAAAAAGATTACACCCAAGAAGTTGTTCCAGGCTAAATTCTATTGTCAAGGTGATGAGATGCCAGTGGGCTAATCTCCCCACTGCCTCCAGATGCCTGCCCACAAGCCTGCCTGCAGCAATTGATGGGGATCATTCCACTCTTGAGGAACACAAACACCCACACTCATTATGGAGATCTGACTTCTCATGGGCTCTACTGACACAAACTGCAGAGCACGCTTACTGTTTGCACGTAACCACACAATTCAATATGCTGGTATTGTACTCTGAAAGCAAGAAAGAAATAACTGGTGTGGTCAGAGCTGACAAACTTCTCTTCTGTTTTCATTTCACATCATACTCATCAAAAGAACACCTTTCTTGTATATCATTTAGTTCCAGGGCAGTAATGCCTGGTTCTCTGCCACTTTGCCACCCCTTGTTTTGGAGATCCACCACCAGCCACTTAATGACCTGCTCTGCTGGCCACTGGCATCACAGTGTGCCAACATCCTGCACATTCAATAAACCTTAATGTATCTCAGGCATGATGATGCAAAGAAAATGTAAGTGTTCGACGAGAGGTCTCAAGAGACAGCACAGTAAAAAACTTGTATTGGTGCTTCAGTCTCAGATGAAGCCAACAAAGGCTTTCATATCGGCTATCTGTTCTGAAAAGACAGCATCTCCTCTTGTTAACGGTCCTGTTCCTGCCTTTCCATCCTCCAAAATGTATATACTGCCCTTTGCATTTGCATGTGGTTTTTTTCTTAGTCCTTGCATGCTTTCTTCTCTGTAACACAAAATCTTTTGATAAAATTACTCTTCTGTCCACCACACCACTAACATTTGCACTTCCCAGAAACACACTCCTGACAAATAATGCAGCTGGGCTGCACAATGCACACCAGTGCTAGAGTCTTAGCACTGTAGCTTTGGGCTTTAATCAGTAGTTCCCCCATGTCTGTGACAACAGTTACCATAAAAAAGAGTCTTTTATTCACCTTCATAACAGGGGCTGTAAAAGGAAAGGATTCTGCTTGGCAGACAAAAGCAGGACATTAGGCCCCAATCTCATACAGTCTCAGTTCTGGCTCAAAGTCATGATTATTTCATCTTGCTGGGAAATACTCTGTTTGGAGACGTGCTGCATCTCAGTTCAGTTGCTCCCAGCTAAGAGGAGAAACTCATACAAGTGAGTTTAGGTCCCAATTCTGATACATATTAAATACAATTTTTAATACAACTGTCAGGACAAAAGGATTTACTGGCCAATGACCATTTCTGAAGAAATTCTTCGAGGATATAAGGAGGATATAGGGACCTACATCCAAAATTAAACTGGAAAAGAAAACCAAAACAAAAAACCCAAAAACCAAACCACTGTCTGTGACTCTTTGGGATTTTTTTCCTTATACTTACTGGTTTAAATTCCTCCATTCCTAGAGGTGCAACGCTGAGCATACCTGGAAGTGCCTTGCTGCTAACCTGGTTGAACAGGTTGCCATCCAAGCCTAATCAGTAATCAAAGATTGGAATACAAATTCTCTGTTCTATCAGTTAGCAGCCAGCCAGCCAGATCTTCCAGTTCAGTCTTCCAAGCTTAATACAGTTAGTTATAGATCTTCTGAAAATGGTCAGCATTTCATTGCAGGAGTTAGGTGCAACCACAAGCCTTTCTGTAACATAAATCTTGAATTGCCTTGTCACTTATGCTCCAAAAAAACTCCCACTGCTCCAGCCAGAGTATGGGCTCCAGCCAGAGTATGGGCTCCAGCCAGAGTCTGGGCTCCAGCACTCCACTCAGCACTGTCAGCATCCTCACTGCCCTGGTTGCCAAGGTGGGGCCAAGTTTGCTGTGAACTCATCACATGCTGAGAAACTTCATTCAGGGTTTGTGCAATGACACATACAATGAACCATCCATGGGACTTGTCTGCAAAGCCTCTAGCTCCAAAATACAATCCTCCATGAATTTAGCACAGGAATAACTCCATTAGATGATAATATCAGGAAATATGTACTTTATTCAGACACCTATAGGAGAAGGGTACAATAACATGTGCCTATTGGGAAAAAAAAATAAAATACCCCAAAATCCTTTGTGGAAAGGGCTCATAGACCTTGAGTTCTCAAGGGGCAAATTATTTATGATCCACCATTCTGAATTATTTATCTTCTATTCATCTTTTTGCCCTAGAGAAGTATTTCTATTATGCAGCTCTAGTTATCTAAAAGTTAGATATCTAGTCAGAGCTGATTGTCTAAGGTCACTTCACAGTATATATGCAGACAGCTCCAGAGGAAGAGCTGCTCCTCCCACCTTAAGCACCTCCCTTAGACTCTCCATGCTGACCAGAGAAGAAGCTGAGATGACTAGTTCAGGCTAGGCAGCTACCTTTAAATGATGGGCCCCCAGATACCACCGTGTGTATGCCACTAGACTCTGGTGTGGGTGCAACAGAGAGCCTGTTGCTGCCCCATGCTGGGCCAGGGCTTGCTGCAGGCAGGGCACCCTGCCCAATCCTGCTCCCACTGCCAGACTTGCTCCAGAGCCACAAGCACACAGCTGAAGAAGCACATTTGCTGAGTGGAGCAAGAGATTAATGGTCTGGGAAAGGTGGTGAAGGTGATGACAATGGGGTGAAGGAGAGACAAGAAAAGAGTGGTCTTCTCTTCTCTTCTCTTCTCTTCGCTTCGCTTCGCTTCGCTTCGCTTCTCTCCCTCTCCCTCTCCCTCTCCCTCTCCCAATCACACAGACAGCCAGGCATTGTAAATCCCATCACACAGGTCTCACACTTCCATCCTCGTACAAGCTCATTTGTCTCTGTGAGTGGGCATGTAAGAGATGTAGCTGCCAAAGCAAAGCTGTTGGAGGGAGGAGAGGCAATGCTGCCCCTCTGCAAACCAGAACATGCTGCTCCCCATGCTGGAGAAAACAGCCTCCACGAGGTAATCATGGGAAGGACAGGAAGACAACCAGCATTCAGATGTCCTGAATATGTATATTTATATTTGGAGGCTGTTAGAAATAAAATATTTTTAAGGCAATCACATTAATCAGGGACTTCTTATGCATTTGCTGCAATGAGACACAAATGAAAAGAATCATGAGTGCACACTGCATGTAAAATTTAATCAAAGGCAGTTTCTTCTTTCAGCAACTATATTCTTCTGCTGGTCTTTGCCAGGAAGCATTTACTCCATTGCTTTTTTTTCTTTCTTTCAGTTTGGGTTTTTTTTTTTTTCTCTTTCTTTCTTTCTTTTAACTATATACATGCAACTCCTACTCTCAGGTGTTCTAAAAGTTATATCACATCCATTTTATATCCATGGAGAAGAAAATTGTGAACCTGTAACATTTCAAAGCTACTTTGACAAATGGGTTTCCAGTAGTTTTGATTGAGACTTTTCTATATCTTTTGTAGAAGGGGCTGACAGATCCTTTGTTGCAGACATTGGAGGTAATCCCTTTAAGAAAATCACCTGAGCTAGCAGAAAACCACTGAGCCCATTTGTCAAGCAGCTGTACAGGCTTCTTGATATATTTGTTCTGGGGACAATGCCTCTTACACACTGCCCAGCTGGGAAGCGTTTGGAAAGTTTTAATGGATGGATTTAGCATTAAATGGTGGTGTTGACTGCAGACTGCAGTGCAAGACTGTAGTATCTAAGCCAGCTTTCAACAAGCCCATGTCATTTTTAGATGCCATTTACCTGGTAACACTCACCTTGGGGAAGCAAAGATGTCACCTGTGCTCTCATTCACCCAGGCAGATCACCTCACACAGCTTTAATGACAGCTAAACTATCACAAAAGCCCTGATGGCAGAAATTACAAGAGCAGTGCTAAATCAAAGCACCACCATTCAGCTGGACAGTGTCCTTGTCTCTCTATGTGCTGCTCTTGTCAGAGGTGGAATGGACCTGTCTGTGTGGGGCAAGACTTGTAGGGCTTTGAGACCCTCCTGCTGCTGTGAGCCAGTGCTAGGACAAACCCAGGTGGGGATGCTTGGTCCTTTGGTACAGAAACAGGGCTGGCATTGGCTGCACTCTCTGCCATGAGCACCACACTTCCCATAAATCATTAATTTTTAACTTCTCTCAGTCTATGCCAGGAACTGAATCACTATAAAATAACTCATAGTCAGTTTGAAAAAGAGACTGAGATAAGCCAAGGTATTACCTTTCCTCTTTGAAGGAATTTTACTCTCTGAGGCCCATTAGGAACAGTAGGACTGTTTGCACATTTCACTATCTCTGTCCTTCCTTTCTAGCTCCTCGCTGGACTTTTCTCATCACAGAAACTCTCTAATAATTTTCCTCTTCATGTTCTTATGCCATTTCTAAACTTTACTCTCTGAATTTTCATCTTGTTTACATTTCTCTTTCTCTACTTTTTCCATTACTAGAAAGGTATAAAGGCTAAATGAGGTGAATGAGAGTTTAACTCTGCAATGTAGTTGTACTTTTCCAGTCAAGCCCTTGTTCTCAGACTCAAAATTCTTACATTAAAGTTTCCCCTTCAAACTTAGAATAGATGCAGCTAACATGACTAAAATTTTGAAGGCAGATTTCTGTTCCTTTCAGCCTAGTAGGCAAAATCCTACTTCTGGCTCTGCTCTCAAGATACATCAAGTGATCATGCTGTCTGCTTTCAAATCTTCACCTGAAATGAAAGTGAGTTTTCATCTTGATTTCTTATCCATATTTATAATACTTATTTTAAAATTTCTAGTTCATCTAATAAGTTTGGATGGAAGGTATAAAGGAGATCAAAAGCCTACTTTGGCTGGTTTTATTTGTCCATGCAAAGCAGTATATTTTATAATCTCAGTTCTTTTCCCCCTTAGATACAGTGGCTTTAAAAGCAGTAGGTACCATTGCAGCATGTTATCTACACCTGCATTGTAAACATCACCCGTGCTGTCCCAAGCACTCGAGGACACACTGGTGACATTAAGATAGCTACAGCACAGCAGAAGGGAGATGGGGTGTTCTGCACAGGAACTTGGCCATGAGACATGTTTGCTGTCCTTGTGCCACACTACTCTGCCCATCCAAGTAGCTGAGATCCATCCAGAGTCTCCAAGAAGGGATAAAATGCTGCTTCAGTTCCATGTATGGAAAGGCTCCCTGCTGTGCAAAAATCCATAACTACTCAGCCCCCTGGCAAGGGCTGGAAATTTTGCTGCAGGTCTTGATCATGGCGGCTTGTCCATCCAGGTCAGGAAAAGGTGGATGGATGGAGTAGCCCTGGGAAATCTGTATACCACATGCTGCCAAAACCCCATTTGGTGAATGGTTTCCATCTTCCATGCCGTTTCTTAAAGATTTTTCACAGCATATAAACTGGAGGTCAGGGTTTCTTCTGGTTAAATGATATTGGGAGTCTGTGGAGAAATACACTTGCAAACTGAACAATTACTGCAGAGGACTAATTTCAGTATAACTTGGATCAGAAAAGGTCTGTTAGGTACAGGCAGGTAAATCTCATCTAAGAAAGGTTTTGTTTTAGTCACGGAACAAAATTCACATTTCCTAAAACAAAACAAACAAAACAAGGTGAAAGAGAATAAGAGAAAACAGAGAAGGAAAGGTCCAGGATCTGCTAAATGTTGGAGACCATGACCTATTACTTATGAAATTACTGTGCTGTGAAAATAAAAGTTTGTTCTGTTCTGCTTAGGAATTTAGGTACACAAGACAAACAGCACTTCTCTGTTCAAATACAGCTTTTCAATGGAGGAAATGCATTGGTAAACATCACAAGCTGTGCTCTAAATTTTTTTATTTCACCAATTTTTCTCAGTTTTTTGGACATGTCTTATTATCTCCTTAGTGGACACTAGCTTACAATTTTCTGTCTATGCTGCTTGTCTCACTGGTGTTGTAGAACAAAGTACAGCCATCCAAGATGTGTCTCCAGTGATAAGATGATTCAAAACTGTTCATATGACTTATGTACTGCCTATCCCTACAGATATTTTATTTTGCTTCACAGCTGCCTTACCAGATTTTATCTTGTTGCCACTTACCATAGTATTTGTTGTGTGGGTGTATTGCTAGCGAACACAGCCTAACTAGATTTACTTTAAAATGCTGTGAATTTAAACTGCAGTAAGTTATTATGCCTTATCAAAGTGCAAATACTATGTTCCTACCCACGTGCCTCTTGCAGAGCTGCAGGTCTTTAGACTGCAGTGCCTTTCTCCTGCCCAGTTAGTATAAAAGCTTAGGCAGAGAATTGGGTATCTATTCATGTTTGGAAAGTTGAATTAATGAGTCCAAAAGGAATTTAACCAATATTTTGAGTTTGTGTGCACATGTATAGCCATGGTGTGTATCAATAAAGGTTTTTTATCAAAAAAATTCCTTCTTTCTCTTTCCTATCCCTTCCTCACCTCCACTCACCACAGTTCAAGTGCACCCAGCTATTAGAAGAGTCGGAAACAGGAATGGAGTGTATCAAAGTCTACCTGTTTTGCTCCGGCAGAGCAAACCATGAGGAGATGGTACAAGTTGATGTCAGCCCCCAGGAGGGTTCAGAGCTGCCTCCCCATCAGCAGCCTCCCATCCTGTCCTTGCTCTTCTGTTCTGACAGTCAGTGCAGCTCAGAGCCTGGCTGTGCAGATGGCTTTCAACAAAGCCTTTTGAAAATTAGTGTAGCCATTTCCATTCAGGAACCACGTGAGTGTTACTCAGGACCTGCACTGAGGTACATGAGTCCTAGCTCTTGGAAATACAAAGCTGGAAATTTTCTTCAGCTGGTGGGGAATTTTGCCTTTTTTTCTTCAGTTGCAATTTTGTAATCACCAAAGAGCCCTTGAATTCTGGCAGATAGCATGGAGGAACTGGGAATCCCTGTTCCTCATTACAGTGTTAGACTGAGCTGCTCCCAAGGTGTTATGAAACACTGCAGTGGGGTCACAACAGGAAGCACAACCATCATCAGCAAGTAAAACACAGGCGTTCCTTCCCATTCTAAGGCTCCAGAACTTCCTTATCCTCCAGCTCAAAATCCTCTTACAGCTGTTGCATTTATTTAAAGCAATTTTTTTCTTATTGCTGCTTGAGACACATTAAGGACTCAACCCTTGCTCAGCCCTTCTGCATGCAGAATTTGCATGAGAAACCAGCAGAAAGAAAATAAAAGATGTAGCTTAATCAATCCTTAGTGGAGACCTTGAAATCTCCTGTCAAGGGTCTGCAGACTGCATTATGTACTCTTGTGGTTCCATCTGAGCTCCTGTCAGAGCTTTGTGTCATGTTCCTCCCGCCTCATTTCTCTTTTTCTAATTACATATGGTGTGCCATCAGGATGGAAGGTAATCTCACAGCCTATTTAATATGTACCTGTTCACTCCCACATAACAATTTAATCAGAATGTGATAAGGTTTGGAAGCAATCCATCCATTCAGAGGCCAAAAAAGTAGAAGCAGTCTGAGAAACTGCTCTCAAAAACCATAAAAGGGATTATTTCCAACTAAGTGCAATGCCTGGGTCAGATCCTATTCATTTTATTTATATGAGCAGTCAAACCATGAATGGAATGACATGACTGCACTAGGTAAGCAGGATCTAACCTATTATATTCAGCTCCCTCAACACGCCTGGTCCTCATTCATCAAGAGTTCCAAGGACCTTTTGACCACAGTCAGGCAACACAAACAGCAAGTTTAAGCACAGGATTATCTGAGCAGTTAAATTTAGGCACATGCTTAAGCATTTCCTGAGTTAAAATTCAGAGCAGTTCTTGGGGTTTGGTCTTCCCTGCTCTCATTTGTGGGTACAGAGGAAAGTGTTTGTGAAGATGTGGCTGCTTCCAGCCTTCACACAGACTAACATGATACAGTCCAACTTTTTTTTTTTTTTTTTTTT
>VWYP01008190.1:284474-309539 GCA_013400435.1 Pycnonotus jocosus
AAAATCTAGTTCTTTCCCAGGCTGTTAATATAATAAAATATCTCTCTCCAACCCATGTCTGAAGTGTAAATGCCCTGAAAAGGGCTGATGGCTTGAGTGTTTCTCCTGCTATTGTGCTTCATTGTATGTAAGTAGGCAATTACCCTGTGTGAGCTCATCTTATAAACTACACAGGATGGGGCCGGTTCAGTTCTTGTGATACCTTTGAGAAAACCCCTGGGGCTCTACAAAGTGTAAATCATCATTTGTCACGGGACTGGCCTCTGAATGCTTTAATTACTTACAGACAGCAGGCAGGATGGATCACCAAGGCTGCACCAAGCCTAGCACACCTTCACCCAACTCTTCCTGAGCAACAGGAGGGTCCTCAGCTGCTTCTTGCACAAAACCCAAGCACAAAGTGTCCCAACCATGATAACTCTGCCAGGGGACCAGGTACCCAGAGCTCAGTGCTGTCTGAGGCTGACCAACATCCCACAGTCACAGGCAGTGGGCAGGGAAGGTATTATCCAGCCTGATCATTGCCTTCTCCACAAGCCACAAAAGCCTTTTCAGCATCCCCATTCAAATGGCCAATACAAGGGCCAATACTACAGGTTTACAGAGAAAACGAGAAATCAAACTCCAGTTTTACTACTCTGGGTGCTTTGTTAGTGAGTTTATAAAGTGCCAGATGAGAATTCTCATCTCTGTTTCTTCAAAATTTGCATTTTCCTCTCCCAGAAGTCCCTCCTGGACTGATGGGTAAAACTGGCTTATGACCCCAGTTCAGGCAATTAGTCTAACATTGAGCAAATCAGCAAGGCATGACAAAGTAGCTGCCAGCAGTGCTCACCAACCTTCTCATCCCTGACTGAGCCCAGCCTCTCAGGCTAAAGACAAAGGTAGAAATCCCCTCATACATCTCAAAACTGGTCACTCATTAAGAAGGAAGTTGACAGGTTATGTTTAACAAGTTTAGTTTCTAAATCCAGAACTGGTTGTACCACTATTCTTATCCTCTACTTTCCCCCATTCTTCTTTCCCTTCAGTATACATTCTCTGAGTAATGTGAAAAGTAATCCTATTCTTTCCTCTCTCTCTGCTTAGCTAAGTAAGTCAAGATCCAATAATCTCTTCTCATTTGTTACTGTCAGTTTCCTCAACACCTTGGTAGAATTTCTCTGGTCCCACTTCAGTTTAAATTCCCTTTATTTTCACATATAAAAAAAAGCTTGATATTCTCCAGGTATTGATACATATGCCTTTTATAGTTGTACTAAAGCTTCCTTATTTTCTGCTGAACATGCTTGGACCGATACATCATAGAAGTGGAGCAATATAAGGCTGGAAAAGGACTGTCTGGGACTAGCCCAGACATTGGATCCTGCTCTTCAGAGTCCCTGAGATTGAATCCCAGCAGTATCACACTGGTGGTTCGTGGATCTTCAGCCACCATTCCACATTCCCCTTCTCTTCCCTGCTGCCTCTGACTTGGGGACCCTGCTCATGAGCCTGTGCTCGTGGCTTTGCACTTTCTGCTTCTGCGATTCTGTTTCTGTTTCTCTGATGGGTCCTCTGATGAATGATGCTCCATCCTGTTCAGCATTAGTGACCCTGTGCCAGTTCATATTACTGACAGAAGTTTTGAGCTTAGACCACATTCTTGTACCCAGGTGAACAATGAAAGAATTGGATTGCATTGGTTTCCAAACACACTCCTGAAGAACACCACTAATAACTTGGTTCATTCTGGCTCCCTGTGACATGTTCACCTGCTCCCCACACTAATTCCATTGTGAAACCATCTCTCCTCATTACAAAAATAGTTGCAATTACATTTCAGCAATGCTCAAGGCACATTAAGTTACTCACAGAAAGCCTAGTAAACAAATGTTCAGTAAAATATTCTTCTGGGTTTAAAAACACAGGTTTTTTGCTTTTGATAGAAGTAATAATGAAGGCAAGACCTCCTCTTCCAGGGTGAGGCTGTTGGACAATTTATTGTTTGAAATATTTTAAATTAAAAATCAGAAGATGCAAACTTAGGATGTATAGATGTAATTATTTTTCTTGTTTTCTGGTGCATTCTAAAAATGACTGAAGCTGAGCTATGTCTATCCAATAACATTAAGAATAATAGTATGAATAATGCATTCTTAAGTGCATAATGGCAATAGTAAATAATATGCAAATAATAAAAAGAAAAAATAGATAAAGAATACTAAATGCAGTATATTTTTAGCAGTTTAACTTTGGCAAAAATATTGTTCTGTTATTGTGCAGCTACCACGTGTGACTTGCAAGTTAAATAACACCTTGGAAATTCTATAGCCGGTATTTATTGCAACTTCTCCTGTCCTCTACTTCTCACTCACTTTGTAAGACTTGGAAATAAATTGTGTTAGTAAACTGTATGAGAATTTTGAAACAGCTAATCTTCACAGGATATTACAGTCATAAATTACCTTTAAAAGTATTGAGGCAGTGATCTGGTTTGCCATACATTATGCAGTTATGGGGAACTACCTCCAGAAGGTGTTATTAATGGAAGCAAAAAGCAGTAGTCAATGAATCTTTCTGATACAGCATTGTTAATACCAAACCACAAAATTTCTTCGATGAATTTGCAGGGAAAAAAAAAAAAAAAAAAAAAAAAAGTAGGATATCTGATTCCTGCCAGCCATGATATAAAAAGAAATGCATTATGCATGCGGAACTATTGTATCTCTGAAAATTGCCACCAAATTGTCACTGGAAACATCAAATCATCTTTTTGTTCAGTTTTGTATTTATTTACCAAACCTCTTATGGATGTCTACAATCAACAGCCTTTTCTTAAATCATCTGAAAATGCCATTCAGTGAAATTGTCAGATAATTTCCTATTAAAACACAAAAAGGCAGCTTTATAGTTAGAAAGCAATAGATTTATAGACAAGTATGAAACTTGGCAGCTCTGAATATGAGATAGAAATAGGGAGCTGACTTTTGTGGGTATTCCTTTCCTTGTGCCTAAAGATATCTCTCCCTATCTTTCAGAAACATTGCTTAAGGCTTTTCCCTGACAGACAGGGTGGCTCTGAGCAGAGCCCAGCTAAAAACAGGGTCCGAATCAAGAGATCCCAGCCTTCCTCTTGTGAAGTAGTCCACAGGTTTCCCTTACCAGCCTTCTTTTCTTTCAGTTCTTTATTATTTTCACATTGTGCCACTTCAGATAGTGCTTTGTTAAGCAAAACAAAGTCTACTGATATTTTTTATCTTCCCCTGCTTTTACAGACCTCTCTTCTGTGACTGGTAAAAGATGACGCCTCTCTTTATGATGCAGAGAGGGCTTTAACTTAAAATACTTATAGTCAAGGAAACCTGCTCAGCATTCAGAGACAGCTGGCCTTCATCCAAGTAAATTAACACCTTAACATAGGTCACTTCTAGATGTAGGACTCCATGGCTGCCTTTGCCAGCTCAGCATCACCTCGCCAGGTTCCTGCGTGTGCTCACAGCCAGGAGCCAGAGCCAGAGCCAGGCACATCCTCACTGCAGTGCTTGTGATCTGCTGGGCTTCAAAGCTCTGCTCAGGGCAGGTTTCACCAGAAATTGAGTGAATGCAGTGAAAATGGGTGAATGCAAGGCTTTTCACACCATGCAGTAAAATCATACACCATTCATTTATTTGACGAAAAGGACAGGCTCCAGCTCACAGATCAGCACAATTGAAGTTACCAGTTCAGTGGCCAAATTCAGAGGCATGAAGCTGAGTTCTGGAAAGCTGGCCACAGGGACCAGAATCTATAGACAGGAGAAGGGCAAAAGCCACAGCAATGAGCCACCCTTCTCCTCTCCACATGGCTCCCAGACCTTGGTGAGAAACACACCAGGGCACATTGCAGTGATAACGTGCTCTCATGCAGTTCCCCTGGTGAAATTTTGGGTTTGTGTTGAAAGTGCAGCCTCAGTGCAAAGGCTCAGCAGCTGCTGAGCCTCAAAGGAGAAATAGGGATGGATGTGGTTCTATGCAAGTTTTACGGGCTGTGTTCATGTGATCAGGAGTGGAGGGCAAGTCCAGAAGCCAGAAAGGGGTTGTCACCAGCCCCAGGTGTTTGAATCCTTGCCTTGGATTAGGGTAGGCTGGTAAGACCCCTTTGCTTGCTCTGGGCTTATGGATTTGTGTAAATCTTAACCTCAATCTTCTTTTTATTATCACATTTGGGATAAACAAAGAACAATTCAGTGATCTGCACGTATCTTTGAAATAAATCATTTTTAATCACTTCCTCCTTGATTTGGTACAAAGACAGTGTCTCTGTGGACTGGTTTCTCTGAACTCAAGCTCACAGCAGCAGAGACACGCAGCCTCCTCTCTTCCTCTGGCAGCTGAAAGGAGATATTTGCAAGTGTGTGCTGTGGGGAGCAGAGTCACTTCCTTACCATGTTTGGCCAGAGAAAGAGATTGCACCAAACACGGAAGCACTCATCATTGTGTGTTCAGGAAAATATTTCAAGCATCTCTTTTGCTTTCCTGCCCTTTTTTTTTTTTTNTTGGTAAAGGAAGATGCATATGCTTCTATGTTACATTGTTTGAAAACAAAAGGCTGAGCCGACTCAGACTTGTCTCAAAAGTTATATTTGACAAAGTAGAATTCTGCAATTGAATAGAAACTGGCTAAAATGCAGTGCAAGGACCAAAGCACCTTGCATGTCCCTGCCTAAGGGAAGTTATACCACAATTGATAAAAAATCAGCTAGAGTATGAAAGAGATTAACACAGAGCAGGAAAGCAGGTACCACTGAGCAAAAGGAGTGCTTTAAAAAACTGTTGTTTCAACACTCTACATGAAAATGAAATGAAAATGCAGTTATTTTCAAGTAAGCTCTGCTGGGACGTGTGCTACTAGCTGGGCATTCATTCTAAATGCTATCAAAGCTGTTACTTCTGGCATTATTTTTGTCTGTCTCATAAAAGATCCACATCTCAAAGAATTCCTATTAGACTCCTACCTCGGGGACAGAGTGCAGATGCGTGTCTTTCTTGGTGTAGGCAGCACCCATGAATGTTTATGAGCACCCTGGAGCCCAGGTGCTATCACTCACTGCTGAACCATGGGAAGGTAGTGCAAGCACCTCCACCACATCTGTCTTTGGGTTTTCCAATGTGAAAGGGCTCAGTGAGTGCACTCAGAGTCGAAAACTTGGTGCTTTGGGATTTGGCTGACAGTACTGAGCAAGTGGTGTAAGCCACAACAGGCCTCAGACTGAATCGTGGGGATCTAAGTAAGGCTGAAGAGTGCCAGAGGGGCTAGGTAATGTCCCACAGGCTGCTCAGGAGGGGATGTCTCTCTTATCCTGGAGGGGTGCCCATACACCTCCTGTCCCCCATGAATGCCTCCTGCCCCACAAGCAATTCCTCCAGCAAAACACAGTGCCAGCATGACTGGCTTGCAGGAAATGGGTGGTTTTGCTTTCAACACACCTTACCCTAGCAGAAGGACAAGCAATCAGTGAGAATGATCTGATAGCAATGTGCCCAAGGCCTTTTTGCTCAGCTGCCTTGTGCTGGGCTGTGTAGTGTCTCCCCTTGCACAGCCCTACAACTGCAGCAGGAAGTGTGCAGCAGGAGGAAATCCACGCTTCCCCTAGGACAGTGCCCCACACATGTTGTGGCACTTGTGTGTTCTTCCTCTCACAGGATGGAGGCTTCAGAGGGTGTGCATGCTGCATTTCTCATTTCAAAATTCTGAAGGAATTCTCCTCTACAGGACTGGTTATGCCCTTGTCACAGGCTTGCGGTTCTCTCTCCCAGGCACATAAGCAGTGCTGGTGAGAGCAGCCATGGGAGCAGAATTCCCAGAGAAACTTTCTCCCTTGATTATTGTTCAGCAGGGCAGGGGCTCCATTGCACTGACACATCACAGCACAGGGAGTCAGAAAAATCCCTCTATCTGGGAAAGCAGTTGATCCAGCTTCTACCAGAGAAACTTTTCAAAGGCAATTGAAATGAAAAAAGAACCATTCTTCATTATCAGTAATAATGCAGCAACTGCAGCAGCAGCAACAGCGGATTGCAATCACCATTCTCTGCACTGAAAAGCTTTTAACCTCATCTGCCTTAGTTTTTAAATTAACAGCATCTGGGAAATTAGAGCTTATTGATTTCTCTGGATTTCATCTCATTCCTTGGGGTTCAACAGGGGTATACCATCACTCTGTGACTGCAGCTGGTTTGTAGAGCAAGGTTGGTGGCTCCCCACCTCTGCAGATGCTCATGGGCTTCCTCAGAAGCCATGTGCAGAGCTCCAGAGCCCTGCCCAAGCTGTTGCAAAAGACCAAAGATATGCCTCCAGGAAGAAGGTGTAAGGATTGTCCTCTCCAAGTCCCTAGAATGAGAAGGACCACAGGAATGATCTTTCTCTGATTACTGCTGTTCTTAAATAAGGACAATATTTTCTGGCAAACTCTTTATCCTGAGAAAATGTTGAATTCTTCATTTTTCCTAGCAGCAGTCTACAGAGAAAGGTTACTCCTGTACCAAATCTAGGAGTTTCCAGCCACTTTGGAGCTGGCTCTTTCCTCTATTCCCATCTGGCTGCTATCCTGCTCTGAAATCCCAAACATTTTCACAGGATGGAAATAAAGATTCCCAGCCCCATCCATCTCCTCACAAACCTCTGTGACACCGTCATGGCAGGGAGAAGTGCACAGCTGATGGAAGGGACAGGACACCCTGAGTGCTGCCTGTAGTTACTACACTAGTTAATACTCCTAGTAGTTAATAGTACTGCTGCCTGTAGTATCAGCCCCTGCATCTAAGATCATGTGCCACCTCACCTTTGCCACTCTCAGACTCAGCCTGGCCTTCTGCCTCATCCAGTGCAGCCCCAGCCTCTTAAATGCCCAATTTCCCCTCCTTTTCCTGTTTTTGCACACATTTTCTCCTTGTTTCCTGTCTCACTTCAGTGCTCCCTGTGCTTGAGAACAAAACTCTTGACAAACGTCACTGGCAGCTACTACTATGAGCATTAGACAGCTGAGGTTAACCACCAACCTCTGTTTGCATGCCATAAGCACCTAAAAGATGAGCAGCAGCACTTTCGGGGACAAAATGTTAAAAGCAAAGACTTTTCAGTGTCAGTGACACCTCCCAGTCCTATGATCACCTGAGGGGTGGCTCAAAGCCTGGTCCTCACCACAGCACCCATGGAGGTTTTCCTGTGGAATTAAAGAGTAGGGAGATCCGGGAGCACCAGGTACAGCCATGTGTTATTTGTGTTGTCTTTTGCTTTCACTTTATGATATCAAACATTACTCAGTTTATTGTATGGTGGAGTGATGGTCACTCTGCATGGCAGCTGGTGACTCAATGGCAGCACCCTGTCTGTGACAGTGCCACGGTGACCCAAGCCCACACCCACAGGCCCAGGGATCAAACCGACATGGGGGCATGGTGGGAGGGAAAACCTCACTGGGTAGAAGCTTTGACATTCACTGAGCACCTTCTTAGCCCCTGATCCATCCTGAAAGCAGTTCTGGTGGACCCCACCATGCTCACACAGCCACTTGCCCAGCCAGATATCACCCCCTCACCTTCACCCTTGCAGCAAATGGGGTGAAGCAGAAGTTCTTCCAGAAGAGAAAAGCCTCTTGACTCATGTCACTAAATACAGCCAATCAGACAAGTTTCTTGCTTGTCTGCTTGACTCCCATCCAGCAGAAGAGCTTTTGAACCAGGTGGCCAGAAGCAGTGGCTGGGTTTAAGGTGTTGCTGAATGATGTGCCTGATGAAACTGGCATGAAAAACTCTAGGGTCCCTTAAATTACCCATGACTCATGCATCTATGAAGTCATGCCCCTTTCCTGTTTATCTTTTTTATCATTTTTTATATATTGTCTGATACTGTGTCAGCTCTAGTGTTTTATTAGACTTCCAGGTCAAGGGTTGTGAACTTATTTGTCATTGTCTTGTGCAATAAAATGACATCTGCCAGCTTGACAACAAAAAATTTTGGTTTTCAGTGAGGATTTCAATATTCTTTGCAACATATGTAGTTCTCCAGATGTCTGAATGCTTATAGAGTCAATACAGCCTTCCAGCATTTATAATGAACAGATTATATATGCTTTTCTTCCAGCATGTCCAAAGTTCCCTCTTCATGGCCTCTGATTCCATTATTTCATGTCCCTCTCATACGTGAACTCTTAAACCTAATACTTAAACATTAGCCTGGCTGAGATAATATTTTTAGTTTCTGTTTTATTCTGCATAGCTCTGGAAAAGAGGGCTGGAGAGAGTTTTGAGAGGTCACGAGAGAGAAAAAGAGAGAGAGAGAGTAAACTCCAGCCAAATGTCTCTTAAATTATGATCAAATAGTAAGTGACTCTGCAAACTCACAGCATTCTGGGCTCTGGCACAAGGATATTTGCAGAAGGAAATAGGTCAAAGACAGTGTCTGATATGGGCACAGGGTTGGGTTTGTGGCCTCAAGCAGGAAAGGGTGTCTTTAGCTTCTTGGGTATGTGAGACCTTTGGTGGATCTTCCCTGTTTCAGACAGAGTCAGAAGGAAGTCCCTTGCCACTGGCAGTGAAGTGATGGTCATCATGGGACTGCACAGGGGAAAAACTATGCTAATGCATTGGGTAAGAAGGTTGAAATGCATGTCATACATGTGTTTGCCTGAATATTTTCACAAGCTTTTAAATGCTGAAAGTTGAAGAAATGTTCGGTTGTTTGAGGCTGGTGTACCCATAGTCAGCAGGGCACAGTTACACATAACAAGATATGAACACAGCTACAGTTGTTATGTGACTGAGTATTGCCTGCCTGGTGCAAATAATGCCTAAGTAGTCACCATGTTGCCAATATTCATCTCACTGCTTGCAGAAAAGGAATGACTGGCAAACCACAACCAAGTAATGCATTAAAGAACCACTGCAGCACTGATCTGATCAGATAGTGCTAGTCTAGTAACAAAACTGGTTAAAGAGCAGGGAAATAGTTCATGCCACAACGATCCCATGATATAAATTATGTATGGCTTCAGCTGCCCTGTGCTCATGCTATCCCCTAGCATGCAGCTGCTAGTTTCCTGCCTTTATGCTGTGTGCTAAATTACTATCAAATAATTTAGTTTGCAAAGGAGGTCTGCGTGTCATCTGCTCCTACACTTCACCCAAAGCAGAACCAAGCTTGCATTTGGATGCTCAGAGCCCTTGGAACTTTGAGGCTCTCTGGTGATGGAGGTCTCTTCTGCTTCCAGTGTTGACTATCCTGATTATCATCAGCTTTTTTCCAATACACAGCAGTTGCAACTTGTAGGTGGAAAGACTGGTTGTAGCTTCTCTATAATATCCCATTAAGGCTGAGTTTGCTCCAAGCTGCACAAACCAACATGCTCTTGCAGTCTTTCCTCTTATATGACATACTCCAGTCCCTAGTTGCTCTCCACTGCACTTGCTCCCATATGTCAATGAGCTTATTGTACTTAGGAGCCCCCCAAAACATTTTCCCAGCTGTAGTTTCTAACCCTCCATTGTTTTCAAACTTGTAAGATCAAGAATGATTAATCTATTTATTTAAAGGAAATAAAAGAAAAAGTCATATAAGGGCACAATCCCTGAGCTGTCTCTGCATTTAGCATTAGACAGATGGCTCACATTCCACCTGAGTCTCTGGAGGCAGATGCAGCCCAGATCTAAATGGGGAGTTGCTCAGCTGCGGCCATGTCAAATGCTGACCATATGTCCCAATGGATAGTGTCGGGGGAGAGGGGAAAATACAGCCTTACCATCCTGCTCAAGTATCCTGAAAATCAGCACCAGAGTCTCTTATACTGTCTCCTGTTTGCTGTAGATCTTAGAAAGACAAGTAAATTTTCTGTCATCAGCTGTCAGGCAAATAAGTTCCCTCAAAGGATGAAAGTCACAATATATAACATCTCCTAATGGCTTGTTCTGGAGTAAAATCACCTTCACATGGGACCACAGAAGCAGAGAAGTGTCAGTGGCCACTTATAAAACAGTAAACTTCATTTGGAGGTAAGGATGCAAGCAGTAGCCCATTTAAAGGTGAGTACAGGAGGATGAGGGACGATGGCAGCAGTTACATACAGACTAAAGTAATGGAAAAACTTAGACTGGTGTCTGTCTTTTAAAGGAAAATGTTTCTCACTGTTAACTATATGGAGAGCCTCAGCTCTGTACTCACCACTCTGCCTAAGAATTTGTCCCCTGACCTCAGCTAAATTAAATGCTGGAACCTCACCCAGCCACTCCAATAGTGTCACTCAAGGTGCATCCTAGGGTCCCATTTCTTAAAACACTACACAGCAACACATAAATACAATCAGCACGTAAAAGTAATACAAAAATCATCATCACATCAATATTGATAAGCTCCATATCAGTTTACTATCTGAATAATACACCAAAAAAAGTAATTGTTTTCAAAGTACACAACTGTAGGCAGCAATGTCTGTGAAATGCACCCAGATATCTGGACAAAAGTATTGGAAAGAAGTACATTTGGAATGTCCCACAGACTTACATGATTATCTTTGACAGACAATCTTTGTGGTGCTTATCAAGGTTCAGAGTCCATTAATGTGCTTCAGTTTGGGCACTCAGACTCATGCAGTCTTACTAGACAATAAGAAAATTTTAAACTTAGCCGGACAGACATCTAAAAATAAAAAGCAATGGGTCTAAACATGCTGGTTTATATTTCTGCTACAAGTAATGGCCAGCAGTTGTACCACAGAAACGACCATCATATCAGTGCTGCCCCGGTGGTGGTCCAAAAATAATTGTACCATTGCTAGGCATGACTCAAGAAAAAAGAATTACTTTTGTCGCTGGAAAGAACCAAAGGGCACCGCATCCATCTGCTTGCCTTCTGGCAGGCTCAGTTTGCTGTTTATCGCGAGTGGCGCATTTGGAATTGCAGCTCCCGCAGCTCGCACCCCTCGCTCTGCCCCCGGCAGGGAGATGAGTGCTCCGAGCGCTCCGCACCCGCGCGGTCACCGCGGGTCACCGAGCCCCGCTGGCTGCGGGGGACGGGGACCCGAGCACAGCTCCTCAGAGGGTGACAATTACACGCTTAGCAGCCCAGGGAAGGTGCAAAGCGCACCCAACCGCGCTATTCTGGAGTGAGAACGCTCCTTCCCAAAGGCTGCCCCTCTGCTTCCCTGTGGAGTCCCTGTTCCCCTCTGCTTTCCTGCATCGCGGGAAGCGAAGGGCACGGCAAACCTAGGAACAGTCTAAAGGCAAGAGAACAAATAGCTGTTGAAACTGGAATTAGTGTCTTGGTGGGAGGCTGGGAATAAATCCGTCATCCTTAGCCTTTCTTTCAGCTGCTACAGAGCAGGACATTACATCTAACAGTGAAGCCAGCAGGCAGCATATAGGAACAATATGGGCCGAGGGAGCAGCCGCTACCCCCTCTCTGCTGCTCCTTATAAGTATCCTTACATAAGTACACTCATTATAGATGCAAGATTGGAACCCCAAATTCTTCATCTTAACAATAGCCAAAAGAACAAAATTCTTGCTGACTGTTCAGCACCTTCAGAGAACAAAGTAAGGAGGAAAGTGGAAACTCCCGTTCAGCTGACATGGAAAGATGCAGTAGCACTGGAAGCCCATTGCCTGCACCGGGTTTCCAGCTTCTGTCACTGCTGGAGGGCCCCAGTCCTTCTCACCCTGCTTCCCTCCCACACCTGACAGAATCAATTCCTAGCTGTTATGGAGATACCTACCTGTTGCTTCAGCTAATGAGAACAAAATCAATAAGAAAGCTTCACATAAAAACTCACCAAAAATGGGAATACTTAGGCTAGTTTTTGTCAGAAGTCAACACAATGATGTCACAAATTAACTGGGAATTTTGTTGACTGTGAACAAAGGGGAAAAGTAGAAGGGACCTGAGAATGCCCTATAATAAAAAATAAGCTGAGCATCTCATGAATAGACAAAAATTAACCTAGCTACACATTGAAAAAAAACCCACCCCATACTGAATTACCTACTGAAAGAGATGAGGTGATGTTTATTTCCCAAGCCACCATAATACTTACAAGATCACACTGCACCTGAAAGAGTGTGGTAGACTCCATAGGACCTGTTTTTTCAAATTTGTCCTGAGCCAAATTTTTAAGGGCCCAATCCTTTAAGGATAACTTTACAGAACAACTGGAGCTACTACCAAAAGAGGGGGTTTCAATTCATACATGTGTCCAAATGAAGTGGATGCTTTTGCAGATCTGTCCCCACCTGTTAGTGCATACTAACTGATTTCCAAAAGCTGACATAAATGTAATGTAGAAGATAGTCCAGGTACTCAGGCCAGTTTGTACTCTAAACAAGAGAAGTGGCAGCATAATTAAGATTTTTTTTTTTTAAGAAACACCAGTTGTTGATGCTGTTAACACTCTGAGCACATTCCTTAATTACAAGATGTGCACCACAGTCCCTTCCCTCAGTCTGTTTGCGTGGGTGCTCTGGGATCCTTCACTTTCAGCACTGGAGTCTCTCCTTATAGATTAACACAAAGAAGCAGAGTGTGAAACACTGTAAATCAGGAAGCATATTGGAATAAACTCAAGGAGTGAAAGACAAAGTAGGAGGAAAGCTGTATTCATAAAGACAGTAGGGCTAGACAAATGTTAGACTGGGTATACAAGGCTATGCATTCCCCTGTAAATGCTTCACACAACTATGTATTCCATACTCAGACCTTTTAATACTCTGTGGAGATTACATACATATGGTCCTAAATACAGCAATCACCCAACATATGAAATACCCCATCTAAAACAATTGCACAAGATCTAGGGGAAAAAGCCAAATAAATCTATCAGTTAGATCCTTTTGTAAGGAAGATGAGCCATTCACACATGTTAATGTTCTTTTAAGTTACTGGAAGAAAATCAAGACAACAAGAAGTTAATGATAGTAACAGACCTTGATATTTGGTTCATTTAATGGGGGATTTATGAGAGACATATTTGATAATGTGTTTACTAAGATTGCTTTCCCTAAAGCAGACTAAGCTTCTACATTTTGACCCTGAACTCTAAAGTCATAATCAACCAAATAATATCCATAAATTGCACTTTTCTTAAGTGGAAACAAAGCACCGCCCTGTCCCAAATTTTATCTTCTGAATTATGGAAATTCCAGCTAATATTTACACCTGTCGAAATTATACCAAGAAAATAATTCAGAGAATACTGCATAAGAGAGATGTACATTTGTATGGTACGAGCTCCACTATTGCTCTAAAATGACTGAATGTTTACCATTAAGGTAAGCTAACCAGAAGACCCAGAAGAGAATAAGTGAGAAAATAGAGGTGAAATTAGAGGCTTGTAAAATAGCACTGGAAAAGGGCAGTAATTAATTTCCAGCCCTATTAATTTGTTGCTGAAATATGACTTCCTACTGTGAAACAGAATCACTGGTCACAACTGAGAAAGGAATTAAAAATACCATCATAATAAAACTATTTCATTTAATCCTCATATATTCATACCTGCTTTCTGAAGGTGGTAATGTATGCTTATTCTTGTCAATTTAGCTACTGACTGAGTTAAAAGTGTGGGTTTTTTCAAAAAATTGTCATTGTCTTAAGGTATAATACATGTATGATTGAATTGTCTGAAAAGCAAAGAAAGATCATAGTAGGACCTAGAGGAAATAGAAGGTGGCATCTTTTGTGTCTGTTGGGTTCCCAACTTTTGTCTGGCTCCAGACAAACCTTGAACTGTAAATTAAATACTTCTCTAAGTAATGATAGTGCAGCCTCAGGCTGCCTCCTTATTTTGGTGAGTGTGTTATGGGTTGCTGAGCGATGAGGAAGAAAAAAGGACTGCTCTTCAACAAGAACCAGCTCCCTCAACCTTGAGAGACAGGGATGGTGATGAGGAGTGTGGATGGTGGCTATTCCCACCAAAGGAATATTCTTTCCCTTCTGCTTGTAGTAAAGTCTGTCTCTGTAGGCACCGTTCTTTCCCTAACCAAATCTAGTAATATCAGGCAGTAAATGATGTGTCAAGACTAGGTGTGGATATAAATTTACAGTCCCTCCAAGCTCAATTTGCAGAGCCATGCTCTCAGGCCAGTTGAGTATTTGAAATGGAATGTGAAAAAAAAAAAAAAAAGTGCAGTAACCGCCTCTTATAAGAGAATCCACATCATCTCCCATATTAGGCTGGTTTGGTGATCTAACTTTTGTACAATTTGAAAGACCAAAACTAGCAGAAAATTTCCCTTTTGATGTCAACGGAGATGTCTGAAATAGCTAGCTGCATATCTTCTTGCTTGTTGAGATAAAACTGAAGCATATTTTAATATAAAAAAATATTTGTCAAGCTGGGTCAAATACACAGTAACTCTAAAAATACTACCAAGAATGGTATATGCAAATTAAGAGACAGGTTTTGTCTATATATATAATTTGTCCTAAGTGCACAGTGTACACTAATAACTGGGATCCTGAAAACTTACACTGGAGATGTTGAGTGCACTATTGAGTGCTGTAATTTTTTAATGTTCCTAAGGGCAAAAGTATGTTTGAATACCTCACTGGAAATACTGTTTTGGATATTAGGAAGGAAAGTCTGCATGTGATATGCCCCTTCTAAGCAAGAAATACACTGTGGATAAATTGTGCTGGATTTGTAAAAATGGCCTCACTACTGTCAAATGCAAGAATAGTGGCTGAAGGCAGCAGACAGCCCATTACCAGATTAAAAATCTGTACTTTGCATCTATGGAAGAAACAATCTATAAGGGCCCACTAACATACATTCATACTACAAAGGATAATTTCTCAGACTTCATTACATCTGTTGAAAGAATCTAGTGTGTGTGGCTGAAATTCAGCATGGTGTTATAAATAATTCACATAGGCAAAGACCAAAGCACAGACCTTGATCACATAATTTATTGATTTATCTGCACAGATAACAACTGCCAAATCTTTGTTCATTGGTGTGGTGTTTACTCCTGTGATTAGTTCCACTGGTTACTGCCACCTTTTCTCAGCCTGGAGCACGTCTACCCCATAAAAAGTCCTTCACACAGGAGTGGACAAGGGTGTAAGCTGCTAGTGATTGCTTCATAATCATCAGCTTGTATTACTTTGTTCTCTCTGGTGGCCTATTCTCTTTTAAGAACAATAGCATTTTAGAAAGATACCATGCCTGAAGACACATGTGATTAGGATGTCCATAATACAGCATTGATCTAAGCTATACTGCTTCTGTAAAAATATAATAAGAAGGAATTTTAAAACATGTTAACTACTACATGGTACTCCAGTTTCCTATCTGCCTTTAATTCCACATGCATATTTGGATACTGTTCTGTGTGAAGGATGATGAGTGAGATTTTCTCTTCTTCCAGGAGAACCAGTGTTCTGGGTAGTCCCATCCTTGCTGTCTCTGGGCCAGCAGCAAGTAACAAAAATAACAAACTTTTCAAGATCACTTACCACAGCTGGGCATGAGGGGATGACCTGCTCCCCCTGCCCTCTTCTAAAGTGCTGCACAGAAGAAAGTTGCCAGGGACCAGGCTCCAGCTGAGACTTACTGCTTCCCTGGACATACCCAACTGAAGTTGTGGCTGCCCTTCCCATCACCTGAGGCTCCATTTTGTCACCTGTACTGGGCTGGACTCTCACAAAGTCCTGCAGAAACAGCAGTGATCAGGGCAGAAAAGCCTTGACCAAACAGTAAAGCCTTTTTCTCTCAGCATTTGGAAACACACTCCATTTGGAAATTTCATTTGTGTGTGTGTGTGCGTGTGTGTGTGCACTGTAAACAAAAGGCTCTCGTTCATTTGGGCCAGTTTTGCATCGAGCTGAATCCTGACCTACAGCAAAGCTGCCTCCTCTCCCTGCTGACTCTAAAGAGAAGCAGCAGTGACTCACTGGTCTTCACATGGAGATTTCACATGTTTGCCTTAGCATATATGCCAGTCCCACCACATCCAGCCTGTTTAGCTTGCGGCACTGCTGACTAGAGGGACGTACAGCACCTCCACATCCCTGCTGTGCAAGATAAGAATACGGTACTGATATGAAATGTAATTGATTTCACTGGCACAGCCTGTCCTGCAGCTCACAGGCAACAACCTCAAATAATTTAAAGGGATCAGTAATCTGCTATTAAATTGCAACTATTAATATGTGATATTGCTTTTTCAAACACCCCAGCAAACTATTTGCAATGGCTTCCTTTCTTTCTTTGTAACTTCAGCCTCCTTCTTTCTTTCTCCTTCCATTTATATCCTTCAAATATACTTATCTGAGCACTCCTGAAGGATGACATGTAGGAAAAAAAGCTATACCAAGACATAATTACACTGGCATAGCTAACAGAAAAGACCTAGATGTTTCAAATGTCAGTAGATCTGAAGATGTGTGGGCAGGATTTACAACACTGGTATGTTGCCACTGGTAACTGACTGCATTTTTAACCTTCCCACTGCTGGCTAGCAGTGTGAAAAGGGATAAGTCCAGGAATTTAGCACTAGAAATAAGCAAGCTTATTACAACCTTCTAAAATTTATTGTTTTGAAGCCAAGACAAGCTAGAGGAAGGATTGTATAAAGGTTAGAGAGGAGCTCTTTCTTCCTGATAGGCAGCCTACACAGCACCTAACCCTTCCAGTTTGCTAGCACGCAGCTGTTTCCTCTGCTGGATCAGCCCTGAGGATCGGTTTTGGTCACTCCATATACATGGGAAAGAGTGAGGCTTTTGCTGGCAGTGTTTTAAAGGCACAGCTATCTCAGGCAAAAGGTACTTGATAAGAGTCCCACTCTCAAAAAGTTGGCAGAAGTCTCCTGCTGAGACTGAGCAATTTGGAGACACCAAGCAATCTGACAGACAATTAGAACATATAGTGGAGTCAGAACATGATCTGAAGCAAGGAGTAGTTGCTGACAGGGGTCACAGCTTGGGTTTGATGAATGTGGACCAAGGAGAAGACCAAAATTCTTGGGCACATAACAGTGGTATTATCAGGATGCTTATCTAGGTGGAGGAGAAAAAATTTAGGGCAGGTTTCTGCGAAAAATTAGAATATGTGAAAGAAGACAGTGAGAAGATACGGTGTTGAGATATGTGATTGCATTTCATATGTTGTGCAAAGAGGTAGGATACTCCCATTCCTTCTGAAAAGAGCTCATTGCAACAGAGCCCTGGCTAGGAGGCCCCACACAAGCTAATATCATAAACTGGGGAGAGTTGCATGGGACTAAAACTATGTTATTACCCTTCATTAGACACTCAAATGAAAAATAGCCTTATATCTAGAAAACTCACAGAAATTAAGGCAACCACACCTGCTCAGCACTTTGGCATTTCATAGGGACTTCATTTCAGCAAGGAGGGAAATTTCACTGGAAGGTGTGAACATCCAACTGCTCTGCTACTCTTAACCCTCAATGTGCATTTACCATTCCTGGTCTCAAAACACTGTTTGCTGGTTTTTTTATTATCTTGGAGAGAGCCAACTGTAGATGTCACAGCACTGCCTTTGCTGAAAACAAATTCTGTGCCTACAGCTCAAAAATTCCAGCTGAGAATGATATAGAAGAGACAGTGCTCTACTCGTGCTGCAGTGCATGTGATTAAACAGCTCTTCCATTTAAAGACCTTTAGGAGAATGCCAGTCTGTTCCCAGTTTTAACCTTTAAAATTCAGCAAGGACTTCAAGAGCGACTTTGGCATTTCTCAGTGTAACCCACACCTCCCACACGCAGCAGGGATGACTTTACAAAAGCACCAGGGAAGCAGACATGTACGAATCCGTACAGACTGTGGACCACTGTAAAAGGATGCATGCCTCCCAGAATTTCACCTGTACTCCTCTTGGCATCATTCTAACTCCTCATGCTGAGAAGTGGTGTCATTTTTAGCCTCATTAATTTTCAGGACTTCCCCTTCCTCCCTCCACTTAATGCTGACAAGTCAGCTACCACAAGTAAAGCAGGCAGCAGATTTTTTTTCTGTGTGTGTCTCTCAGAGTGGTAATTAAAGTTGCTAAAAAAATAATGAAAAAATTAAAGAAACGTGAAGTTCTTCCCAGGAGCAATGTTCTCTGCAGGATCCAAGCATCAGCTGCTTTTGTAGTCGCAAGCTATGGAGATGAGATTGTCTGGGATCCATCTGTCCTGCCCCAACATGTCAGAGTCGTGGGGTATAGCTCAGCTGCTAGGAGATTTCTTATTCCTAATTCATTCTGAAACAAAACAGTGGGAGCAAAATCATTGATGCTTTCACCAACTCAATTCCTTGTTTTGTTTGCTACTGCTAGGGAATAGGACTTTTTGTATAAAGCTCATCTTTTATTGTTTTCTCATGAAATTCATTTTATTACGCCCTCTACGATAACTTTTTGTGGGACCTTCTAGCCTTTGGTCTAACATAAGGTTTTTTGGAGAGGTAGGCATCAGGCTCCCCATCAGCAAAAGCCTTCATACAGGTTGCAGTATCCTTAATCTAGTAATTAATTTCTTTAAGTAATGGATTTACATATGAGCTGTTTGCCCTGTTCTTTGGATGCAAAGCCATCACTGGGCTGGGACCATAAGGTTATGGCTGGTCTGCATTCCAGCCTGGTACTGTAGGGCTCAAGCATTTTGTGGTACTGCTCTGTATGGCTGAAACTTTGTGACTGAAATGATAAGAAAGGTGAATTGAAATGTTAAAATAAAAAAGTCTCTGCTGCCCTGGGGATTGCCCTGGGGCTGCCTCTGGGGCTCACCCTGTGATACTGCCAGCAATGCACACCACAGGATGACACTGTGGGTGACCTGCCAACGGGTCCCCCTTCACAAGGACCCAAAAGGATGTGAGTAAACCTGCTGTGAGCCTGGAGAGTGCTCAGCATGCTGGTGATGGTTTCCACTTTGGCAAAGTGGATGCCTGGGGCCATGTCCACTTTTGTGTCTGAGGATGTCACTCTGCAATGGACTCTTTTTCCTCACTACTGGTTCTCACCTTAAACATCAAGAAAAATGTGCAGTACAAAGAATAAACTTTTTTATTCACACTGCACAGCAAGTCAATGGCATTTCTCAGAGGCAGTGTCCAGTTTAGATGGAAGGATGAAGAATATCCTTCTGTTGGCTCAATTTTCTTGTACAGACCACATGATATAGAGCTGGTGAGGTGAACCTAGATGTATGAAAAACTAATTCAGCAAAGTATTTTTCTGATTATTATGTAGCTCCACAATTCTCTACATTACCTCACATCAAAATCTAAGTGAACAGAAGGCATTAAAGATAAATTCCAAAACTTCAAGTGATGGTTGAAGAAGTATTTATCCATTTCAAAACATTTAAAAATGCTATACTTGAATAATATAAACCACATCATTTAAGTTATATATCAGATGGAAAGGAAGCACTATTATAAAAATTAAACATGAAGTAATATCTATGGAAATTTGTAAAATACATTAGGTAAGATTTGAGCCATCTGAGAGTCTGAATTTCATATTTTTGGTCTATAGAGTAGATTCCAGTGAGTTCATTTGACTTATTTTAGAGACCTGAATGTTACTGAAGTAGTTTCACACCACTAGAAGATACTAGGAATAACTAAATTGCTCATGGCAGATATTACAAAACACACAAATGCATTCCTCTTCTTGGTTTGGTGTTTGCTGGGGGAAGTTGTTTTGATTTTTGAGGATTTTCTTTCCATTTTCAAACATATCTCTAAGTGTAGTAAGTGTACTCAATATTTGACCATAACATGGGAACAAAGAGCACTTCAAATGTCTGTTCATGGAATCTGCAATGTCTAAAAATCACAGGAAAATTTTTCCAATCCCAAATTTCAAGCCCATGACCACATGATAAAAATAAAATTATGAGAATTACAATAGTGGGGAAAATTTTCTTCATCGCTGAGAAGCACTTGGTCAATGTAATGATGAAATTTTTTTCAAGACAATGTTTTGATGGGACATGTGGCGAATATTTGGGGACTATTCAAATGCTGGAAATATTTTAAAGCTGGAGTAAATCCACTCAGTCAGTTCCAAAATATGGCTGAAAGGAAAATGCTTGTTAGGCAAAAATAAATCTAGAGCTATCAGAAAACCTGAGGTCACAGGAATTGTAAATTTAAAAAAAACCCAAACATATTTACTCATCTCACTATGCCACTCTTTGTATATTACGGCCTTAAACAAAGGCTATAGGTCTATATTTGATTCTGCTTAGCTATCAGCATCCACTTACTGTGAGAGAGCAGTGGTTGCAGAACCTCCCAGTCACCAATTCCCATAACATTGCCTGAATCTTGTTGTGCCTGACAGTTTTCATAAAGCCCAAGCTCCATGAGACCGAAAAATCTCCCAAGAACTCCAGTTTTTGATTACAAGGAGAAAAAGCAATGTTGTAATCCTCACGATTGTAGAAACAGGAGAAAAAATTATCTTTGCTCTGCTCCCAATATGTTAAAAGCTCATCAACCCAGAGGCAAATTAAGCATCTCTGAGAATCCACTATGTGGGGGTTTTTGGTGGGTTTTTTTGGTTTTTTTTTTTTGTTTGTTTGTTTGTTTGTTTGTTTGGGATTTTTTTTTGTTTTTTTCTTTCTAAGCAGGAAGAAGAGGAAGTCAGAGAGGGTTCTGACATTTTTTAAAACCTGGTAAAAGCAGTACTGGAATTCAGGTCATTAACTTCATCTGAAAACACAGAGCAAAATAGACTCCTGTCATTAAGGCACAGAATTTTGAAACAGGTGTACGGTAAAGCACAGAGTGTTGTTTTTGTTTGTTTTGGTGTTTTTGTTCTTTTTTTTTCTTTAATCACCATATCACAGGTACACTAGCAAATGAAACTGCCAGACAGCATACAAATAATGAATAAATGTTCTCTGCAATTCCTTCTCTCTGAATTAACAAAATAGCCCATTCTTTTGGAATTTGATTGCCTTGCCTGTTCTAATTGAAAATGCACAAAGCTGGCACATCAGAGGATCTCAAAGAGGGAAGAGCCTGACATAGGTTTCTTTGCATCGTCATCCTACTGTATATCAACAAAAAAGCAAGAGCTGCATTTTTTATTTCTTCACACTCATTTTCTATCAGCCCAGTGGAACCATTGCACTGAACACTGAACACGTGCTCATTGTGTTTTATGTGATGCTTGGAGCAGCACAGGCTTCCATATTAATAAAATTCTGCTGTGCAGCAGATGTATGTGGCAGCCATGTATGATCACAATACACAATAGGAACTGCTCATTTCTACACTGTTTCTAGGGAAGTAAAGGGTTAGGGTTACTAGGGGAAGTGGTGTTTTATCACATATTCAACATTGCACAAAAATAGCCTAGAAGACCAAAATGCTTACATTGAAGTCTCCTCATTTCTGTCATTAATACCACAGTGATCTATTTTGGATACGGTTAGCATATGCTTTCCATCCAGTGTATGTATAGTTAATGATATCTAGAGACATGCATGAAAGGGAGAGAAAATCTTCTGAGAAATACTGAGAAAGGAAGAATTTGCTTCAGTACCGGAGGGCAGAGCTTCTCACCACATCACCTCGGCGGAGCTGCCTCTCGGCTGGGGGTGGGGAGGCAGCGACACCAGACACCATCAGTCTCATAGGGCTGGCAGACTGTGCCTGCACAGAGTGTGAGATCAAAACCCATATGTTTCTCTTTCTAATGACCCTTTTTCATAACCAGGTTTTGTTGTATTTTTTTTTCTAGTTAATTTGTGGCTGATGAAAATTTCTAGACTGACAGCTGAAGAAGAGCCTGATTTTATTAACAACACCCCACAACCAGTCCAGACAGTCCTGAGAGTTACAGTAGATTCCAAGCCTTCATGTTTCACATCATCAATTGCATTTGCTGTGAAATAGGTGTCAGATGTGACCACCTCAGTACTGCCTATTCAAAGCATGGCAAAGACCGGCCAAAATTTTCTTTGAATGTATGAAAAGGGCTAAACAAGGAGCAAAGCAGGGGATAAGAGACTTCACTCAGTAATCCCTGAATTTGACCTGGGAGGTTTTCTTCACAGTTGATTTTGTAATTTTGTTCAGTCCTTGATGGCAGAAACAGAGCTATAACAGTAGCAGTGGCTTATTGCCTTATCTCCTGAAAACAGACCTGAGCTTCACCACCCTGTTGCAGTTGATGGTACCCTTTGACCAGCACTGATCACTTTGGATGTGCAGTTCTGAAGTCATAGGCCTCATTACTCATTACATTTTTGCTGAACTATGCTGTGTTACAGCATGCACTTTCCTTGACTTACACAGAGCTGTGTACACCTCATGCTTTGCCTCCCTCAGAAATACCTGGCCATTTTTTTCCCATAGATAAATCTACACTTATCAAGGAATTGCTTCTACACATCTGAGCATGTGCAGCTCATACTGTACACTTCTGCACCAAGCTGTGTCACATCCCATGTTACATGATTAGGATCAGTAGCTGGGGGTTGATTAATTGACATTTCAGAAACTCAGCTTGTACGTTTCCCATCTTCCCATTATACATGGGGAATAAAATGAGAGCTTAAACAAGCACAAGAAATGGCTCATTTCCTTCCTGAACTCATCACCTTAAATTACTGTGAAGGTCCTTATATGACACCAGGACTTCCCAAATCTTCCCATGGACCACATCAAAAATCTCAAGCCTGAACTGAGATTCTTATCAAACACTCTGTTCTGCAAGTTTTCCACTGCTGGGGGGCTGGAGATTGTGCCCAAAATCATGTAGCACCCCTCTGGCTCCCACCTTCTCCAGAAGCACAGACATCCACCAAATCTCCAAGGAGAGGAGCCCCACTGCCCTCAATGGTGTAAAACCAAGGACAGCTTATTGTTGCACTCAGATGCATCTAGGAAGCAGTGGTAGGATGAAATCCCAAATTTACATGACCCCACCCAGTCAGCAGCCTCAGCAAAACTTAAGCTTTCCCAGAGGGACCAATTTTGCTTTATAGGAAATGTCTGAAATTAATGCAGCCTCAAATCCATAAGATAAAACTTAGGCACTGCAGAAGCACACTCACCACCCTCCTACAGGTTATCTGACAGCATTTTTGTTTCCCAGAATGTTCATTACTCACTCCACTCTGATGAAATTCATGACTGCTGAAGTCAACTCCTACTGATCTCCCTTGATCACAGGTTTTACCCGCAGTCATTTGAAGAAAAATAACCAAAAACTGTCCCAGGCCTGAAAGAATTGCCATAAGCCAGCAATGGAGTGCTGCTATTTGCATGCCATATTTATTATTCTTTGTTTTATAAGTTACCACAACCTTTTTTGTCCCCAAATGGTTCATTTTGAATTTTTAAGAAGACTGTAGCTTCCTAAACTTTGAAACCAGTTCTTAGGATCAAGGGGACTGTTAAAAGACGTTGTTCAAAACACGAGCAACATAGTAGCGAAATTATTTCTATTTCCTGGGACACTAACCACTAAATGCTTTAGGAAACTAAAAGGCTTATTGTCAATCTTGTACTTAATATTCAAGTTAGAGCTTTCTTTAAATACCATATCAAAATAACAAGCCTTAATTATTAAACAAACTAATTAGGGATTTATACAACCAGAGGCTGAATCTCTGAAACAGTACAGAATGGTTCTGAATAAAAGAGCTATGCTATGGGTGGGGCAAAGCAATAAATGCAGCCCGATTTTTTTGCCTTTGTATCAATCTCTACATAAAAGAAATACTTAAAGGAATATACTCACATGGTGACAAATTATAAGATAAGCAATTTTTACTGAAATCTGTCTAAAAGCTAGCTTCGAGGATCACCAGTTTATGTATTGGTGAGCACATATTGAAAAAGAAGAGAATGGTGACTGATGTTTGAGGCGTCTCCAAAGGTTTTATAGTATCCTGTGTCTCAGTACCGGCTCTTATGCTTCTTTTATCCATTGATACAGTTCTCCAAATAGAGGACATAAATACCATCCAGGTTTTAAAACATTTTATTTGCATATTAAAAAAATTGTGCATTCCAATAATTAAAATCATTTGAACAAAAAAAAAAATGGCACTCGATTAACTGCATTTTACAGCTCGCAGGACCTTGGTACAGCTTTGCATTTATTCATGTTACTCTAGTTTACTGTAGTCCCACCCAAGTTCTTCTTTCATCAACATGCAAGCTCTTTCATGCCACCAGGACCAAAGCCAGACAGGCAGAGGGAAAGGCAGCGCCTTCATTCAGTGTCAGTAGTTCTCTCTATTCTTTTGATGTGAAAGGGGCAGTACAGTCATTTTAAACTTTATCCGACCTCTTTGCATCTTACAAAGTTAACCAGCTAAAAGAAGTAAAATAAGAAGGCAATGCTTGTGGAATGTACAGTGCATAATTTGGAAGGGCAGATTTCATTACGATTCACCCGCTTGCTTCTCCTGTTCAATTGCTAAAAAGGGGGGGAAAAACAGAAAAGAAGAAAACAAAATAAAAATCGAGAACCTGAAATGCATTCACACAACAATTGCTATAAATTGCTAAAATTAATGTATATTTTTAGCTACAGATCAAAAGAGGATGTAAATAACTGTATATTAAGCGCTGCTAGGCGGTGGGTTCAGGTTTTCGCCGTCTAGCACAGACACAGCCGTGTATCCTCCCTCCACCCTACACCCGCCGCACCCCNTGTATATTAAGCGCTGCTAGGCGGTGGGTTCAGGTTTTCGCCGTCTAGCACAGACACAGCCGTGTGCACCCCTGGCTCCCGCCTGCCGCCCCTCTTTGTCTCCTCCCGCCTCCCTCCCTTCATCCTTTCCTCCCTCCTTCCCTGCCTGACTCCCTCCCTCCCTCCGTGCCTGCTCTTCCCTGCCGCCTGCCCTTACTCACTTTCTTTTGAAGGCAGCGGGTTTTTCTCTTGCGTCTCTGTCTTCTTTAATTTGGACTTGTCAAATTTCTCGATCTCGGCCATGTCTGGTTTGTCGGACATGTTGGCAGGTGGTTCTGCGCACGGAGGGGAGGCAAGAGCGCGTTACCCCCGGCCAGGGCTGCCCGGCCCCCGCGGCGCCCCTGCGGAGCCGCGCCCAACGCGGGCACCCGCGCCCGCCGCACGC
>VWYP01008190.1:309731-328610 GCA_013400435.1 Pycnonotus jocosus
TCGCTGCTGCCGCCGCTCCGCACGCCAGTATAAAGGGCGCTCGCTGGCGGGGCGGTTTTATCCCCGCGCCTATGCAAATGACGGTGATGTCACCACTAACCATTTTGCCGCTTTCCGCGTTTCTCTCTCTCTCTTCTTCTTTCCCCCCTTGCTTCCTTCCCCTCCCTTCATCGCCGAGCCCTCCTCCTCCCCGCGCACACGCGTACACGCTCACAAAGCTACACACACTCTCTCTCTCTCACACACACACACATACACACAGGCAGACACGCACACAGACACACAAGACACAAGTACAGTTTTCAGCTCGGCTCGTAGCCGAGCATCGCTCCAGTCTCCTCGGTCCCTGCCTCAGCCCCAGCCGACGGGAGGCAGCCCCAGGACGGGCCGGGGAGGGCGGCCACTGCCCCTGGCTCCCGGGCCCCCGTCCCGGGGCTGCAGCGTGTCCGGGGCAGGCCGGGCAGGGGGCTGAGACCAGGGCAGAGGCAGGGACCGGGGCCAGGGCAGGGGCAGCCGCCGGCCCCCTCCCTCGGTGGCGGAGGGCTGTGCCTGGCTGTAGCCGGGCGGTGGCTGTGCTCCACATCCCTGCGTGACGCTCTCCAGGTTGAGCAATATCGTCTCGCTGATAACGTTACTCAAATGTCGGCATTTAGAAGGAAAAGCCGAAACCCTCGTCCCTGCAGAGCTCCGGGAGCTGCCGCCGGCGCGCCCCACAACCCCCTCCCCAATCCCCCGCTGCCTTTGCATCCCGATGCAGGGACAGCAAAATCCCATTGCTGTTGTCGCCGCAAGCCTGCTGCAGCAGAAGGAGGGAACCATCCCACAACGCCCCCAGGCCAGGCTCTGGTGCCGGGCCAGCAGACAATGGCTCTGGCCAGATTCTGCCGGGCCCTGCCTCCCATCCCCGCTCTCGAGCAGCGGGGCGGCCCCGGCCTGGCACCGCCCGCCCGGCCCTGTCTGACGGTGCCCGGAGCGAAAGAGGGCTGGGAGCAGGGTTGGGGTGAGGACGGGGCTGTGGAGGCCCTCGGCTGGGTCAGAGCTGCTGCCTGCCCGCGCTGCGGTGTCCAGATGTGCTCGGCGGCTCCCTCGGCTCGGGAGATTCAAACAGACAGCCCCGAGCAGCAATCGCTCCCAACCGCAGCATCATCATCATCTGCTTGGTGGGCAGCTGCCGTAGCAAGGAGTGTATGAGACCCGTGATGCCTGTTTCTGCAGATACGGCATTGGGAAATAACTGAATTATTCACGTGAAAGAGCCGAGAGACGCCGGGGGGAGTATGTGTGCCTGTGCGTGTGGCTGACTGACAGCGAGACGGGGAAATCTCTGCGCCTTTGTCTGGCAGCAGCCCCGCACGGGAGCAAAGACACGCTCGCTTTCGAGGTCTGAAAGGGTACAGGAGCAGGCATGTGGGAATTTACTTAATTTCTGCTCCTTGTGGTGTACCTGAATGGAAACCATGGAGTGTATTGCTCCCTACTCCTTGCCCTCCAGCAGGGTGTTCGATGTGAGTGTGATTGCTGGTGAATTAAAAGCCCTGACTCACAAACAATATTAATACATGCAAGGAGAACTGTAAATACATGTCAGCAAATTCCCTGGGGGTGCTGCTTTCTGTTTCATGGTTCTCCTCTCCCCCTTGGCTGGCTGTTTTTCATAGCATTTCCAGAGCTGTATTTTCAAGGAGCTAAAATCTTGTCCCCATGGCAATCCCAACAATACTTTGTGTAGTGAACCAGGATTTCCTGTCAGCCCACAGTCTTCCTAAAGCCGAGCTCCTTTGCATTTGGAGATGTGGTGTATAAAGTCTAGTTTCCTCCTGCAGTTCATGAGCACCTCCAAAACTGAGATGAACATGGTGTGAGCCAGGAACTGTGCAAGACTGAAGGCCAGAGGAACCTCTCAGGAAAGCAAGGATGAGGAATATGTCATATAATTTGGAGATCTTTACATATTTTCATAATAATGGCATTTAAAATCTTCCCAAGGGATCTTCTGTGTTGGATACCAGCTAACTCTGTTGCTTTTGAGCAAGTTCTGTAAAACGAGTTTATGGCTGTTTACAGCTTTGACGCTTTAGGGCATTGAACCTCACCACTAGGAATTGTGACATTTCCCTGATGATCAGTTCAAGCATCCCCAGTGATGTTACAGTCCCAGACTTTTCAGCTTTGCCAAAGATTTTTCTGTTTTTTAAAGTGAGACTAAATGTAATATAAATATTTCTTAGAGTTGTTCTCCTCTATAGATTCTCTAACTTCTCACACATTTGTCTAAGTCAATATTCCCCTGACTTCAGTGCAGGAAATGTGTTCCTGAAATTACAGAACAGCAAATGTTTGTATGACTGGGGTCTGGCAATTTTTTCAGAAAACTGCTTGTCCAGTAGCAACATTGTCTTCTTTTCTTCTGCTCATTTTGGGACAGAACCATGGATCCCCTAAATCAGTGTAAGCCACAGCCTTAGATGGAGCTTTGCTGCTATCAACAAACCAGATTCCACTGCTGAGCTTAGATTCAATTATAGTTCTGAGATACAGTAACAAAAGATTTACACTGTTGCTGTTTCTCTGCCTTCCTGTACCTTCTTTCTGGTGGAGTAATACTTGAGCCACAGCACCTTAGTAATGTTACATGTACTTTCCATACAAAGGCAGAATTGTTCTGGTGAAGCAAAATGAGCGGTGTTGCATTTTGCTAGCAAGAGGTCAGCTAATTTCTGTAGAATTAAATCCTCTCCATAACAGTTTGCATTAATGGTGTAGCTAGAGAAATTGCACATTTCCTTGTCCTTAATTTAGAGAATGCAAGGAAGATAATTGTTCATACAAAATTGTCACATGTCAAGTAGCTTCTGAAGACAACAAAGCACACTTAGAGGGGAAAGAGTTGACATCCTCAATAAATGTCCAAGGCATTGAGTTGTAAGAGATGGCAAGCTTAGGAATTCTTAGTTTGGATATTACTGACCTGATTTTTTTTTTTTTTTTTTAGTGCACTTTTGGGTTTTTTGTCAGCAGTTTTTTCCTTTGATTTTTAAAAAAAAAAAAAAAAAAATTAACAAGTCAGTTGAAAAAGTCAACTAATATCTGGTGTTGTAGTACCCTGCTAGACATGCATTCTATCAGTCATTTGCATGTTAAAGGAAAGCACTTTTCAGTACATTGCTGATTCCATTTGCAAGAAGGAAATTGGACCCTTGCTAACGTAGCTTTCGGCTAACACCTTCAAGGGTTGAACTAGAGCAAGGCAGCAAGTTCTTTCTTGCCTTCTATGAAATTCGGGTTGCAGGAAAGGTAGTTATTGGTAAACCATAGATCTTTTATCTCATTTTATGTTCAAGTTTGAAGCCTTATAAAAAACATTAACATTTCTTCAGGTAAGTACATACTGATACTCTTTCCTTAAATGTGATACGAGACTTGCTCAAGGCCATGCAACTGGGGCTTGATCAGATATTAGCAGCTGTCAGTGGAAGTGTCTGTATCTCAAACTCACTTCAGTGGACTTTTCCTTGAACTCTATTCAAAGAATGTTTTGAAACATTATCAGAAGGAGAAATCTTCTGATCTTATGCTTATTCTGCCAGAGTTTACATATTTATTTAAAAAAGAAAAAAAGCAAAGGACCATGCAACATCTATGTGATAAAGCTCCTAAGGTTAATTCCCATCTCAACTTATTATTCAAAATGGGATTCCAGGCACATAAAATGACTAGTAAGCTAAAAATAAACTCTCTATGCAAATTTCTCCATCATATGGGAAATAAATTAAAGAAAGGGAAGCCAAGTGATTGTTTTCTAGGTCTCAGTTTCACATGTGAAATCTTCTTTTCACATGCTTGACTCTCTGAGAGAGGATGCTTTCTCTCACTCCATATACTGCTAGAGGAAACAGGAGCTGGCAGTGAGCCCGAGAGTGTAAGTGCAGAGACAATCCCTTTGGGCAGTCACTTTCTGCACTGCCTCTCTGCCAACAGCAGCAGGGTGTTGACAGTGACATCAGGGCTTGGGTGTTCAGATGTTCAAACACCAGAGCACAATATTTGTGGTGTGCCACATTCCACAAATTGCTACTGACAATTAAAATTTAAAAAAGAGTAATTGATTCATGGAGCAACGTTTTTAAAAGGAGAACTTCCTCATCCCCCCCCACCCCCNCCCCCTCCCCCCCCAACTTGATTTCAGAAGAGAGATTGCAAAATGCTTGTCCTAGCTGAACAGATTCTGGTGCTAATTGGCTTTACAAGAAGTGAGATTTCCTTTTTGCTGTGCTTGACAAAAGGGAACTTTGCAACAGGTCCTGACTTTCAGAAAGCAATGGGAAAAGAGAAGAGAAGCAGGGTGGGAAGCTCAGATTGCTGTACAGGAAGTTAAATACCCTCCAGTAGCAGATGCTCCTCTCCCACAGCAATCTGCCTGACTCTGTTTTCCCTGCCTTGCCTACACCCATTAACAATAAATGAAGAGTGCTGAGCCTTTATTTAATGCACACGGAAAGTTGTGGCAGCACAACAGTTTAAAAGCCAAGCTATTCAAATACTGAAAGTGGAAGGCTGCCTGCATACCATCAATAACAAAGCAAACAAGATGAGGGGGCCTTCAGCTGTCATTTCTGGCTTTTCAGGGATGCTAAGAATTTATTGTCTTCATACTCTGAAATTTCTAATAAATGGAGAAGAAGCAAGAGATGTATGTCCCAAAGTTTCATAAGGATATCTACAGGTTTGCAAGGAACCATCAAACTTCCAGTTGTCTTGTGTTTTTTACACAGGGCACATGGGTACCTGGTTTAGCAGTGGAATTGACAGTGCTGGGCTAATGACTGGATTTCAGGATCTTGCGGGTCTTTTCCTACGTCAATTATTCTATGATTCTATATGTAAACTCTCTGTTTGAAAGCTATCTCTAGAAACAATGGCTGAGTTGCAAAGTGCCTGAGAGAACTGAAAACAATACCCTAGCATAACTCTTGCCTGAGGAAAAGCATCTCTGTGCCAAAGTTTCACAAGTTCTTGCCATCACTTTTTGAATTTTGCTGCAACTTTCCTCTCATTTATGAGAGTAAAAATAATAATTTTGAAAGTGTGTAAGTGACAATAGCTGCATTATGCATCAAAAGCATGATGAATCATTTCTCCTAGTGCAACTCAGCAACCCCTTGTTCCTGCAATGCTAGGTTTCTCCTAAGCAAAGGTGCTAATTTTATGGCACGTGTATGGGTGTCAGTAGAGATCACAAACAGAAATCTCAGGCAAATTTAAAAATACTGGATTTTTATGCCATCATTGAATACGAGTTTCTTTCAATGCAAAGGTAAATAGATAGGCATTCGAAATACTGTGGTGTTCATTCAAAATACAAAGACATCCATGTGTACAAAAGACAAGGCAGCTATTCTTATCAGCTTTCCATTGAAAAAGGAATGACCGAAGTAAACACTTAGAATGAAACAATGACTAATAGCGTCAAACTGCCTAGGCTATTGTATGGGCTTTGGCACTCCCCTTGAGGATTGCCAGTCCACTTGCTCTTAAGAAACAGCACAGAAATAAGAAAATACCTGTCAGAGACCATCCCCAGGATATCCACATTGCATACTGTGCTCATGGATGAGTTTTCAGAGCAACAAAATGTACCCAGCATCATTAATTAGGTGAATTATGTAATTCCAAAGTGTGCCTTCCTCCCTCCACAGCCACCATTCTTATGACAAGTTGGCATGACACAGAAGAGTAGTCTAAGTCACTATGTAAGAGCATACAGAAGGATTTATTTCTTTAGCTTGGAAAATGGCACTACCCTTGAGGCCACACCTGTGCTGTGTGCTCTGTACATAGTTATCTCTGAGCTGGCTTTACACCAGTGGCAACTTGGAACTCACCCCAGGTTTATTGCTTTATGTTGATTTTCTTGGGCGGATTTTACCACTCGTGCTGGGTGCTGCTAGCCATATCAGAGGCATTTGCTTTAAAACCATCTTAAGCACATTCAACTATCAAGCTTCTTTCTGGTTTTGGCTTCCCAAACCCAAATACATGCAACAATCTTTTGTCTCTTGTAAGGCTGTAGGCAGGTGAGGTTTTTCAAAGTTTACGTATGGGTTTATCTATCTAATCTATCTATTATTTTTCAACACTACTCCCTTCTTAATTTAATTTTAGGAGAAAAGAAAGAAAAAAAAAAAAAGAAAATAGAAGAAACTAAGTTTGCTACCCAACAAGATATAAAAATAGCTAGGAGGTCAGCTCAAAACCTGTCTCACATCCTTGGTATTCAATCTTACACCAGGTTAAGGAGTGACAATTGAAGCTCTTGAGGTAAAGCACATCCAGTAATTTAAATTTTCTTGATGTGACGCCTTCTTTATAGTGCCAGTTTGTAAAAAGCAGGGGAGAAGAAGTGCTTCTTCTGACTGTCATAATCCTGGATTTTATTTGCCTCTGGTGTGTTGCATGGGTGTCACAGATGAGGGATGTGTGTGTGTGTGTGTGTGTGTGTGTTGCAGGCTTACCTTCTTGAGGATGAAAGGCACAGTTCTCACAGCATTTCTCATCTCACAGCTCTCTTATCACCTGACAAACCTGTGTCCTTGGCATTCACACAGTTCCTGAAACTTGCAAATCTTTTTCTCTCACATTTTTAAGTTGGAGGGGAATTGCAATGTCTAAGTGTAAACAAAGGTGCGGATTAGCAGGGATATCTGTTGCAGCAAAGTCACACATGCAGATTGTGTGGGCTGAAAAGGACCCTGAGCTTGGTAGGTATTTAGAATTTTCTCAGGTTATATCACTGTCTCACTTTTTCAAACAATCTCACTTGGACTAGTTTTGCTCTTGAGGCCATTAAGACCGACTGTCATGGGGCTCAGGAATGCACCACTTTGCCCATAGGAATGTTCAGGTTATTCCACACAGAAAGGTATGGACCAGTGCTAGAGATTAAAAATTGATAAAGCTTGTGATTTTTTAAAGTGTCAGGCTTAGATGCATACACCCACAGACATGGTTGATGGCAGAAAAAGTAGTGGTGGGAACAGATGGAGCAGTGTCCATTTTCAATTGCGAGAAGAGGAACCCTCAGCTTTACTCACAGCTTCTGGTGATAACAGGGTCTGTGGCATCTTAAGTTTCACCTCATACTCATTATCATAGATACAAGTTTGTTTATGTCTAACAGAAACGAAAGCATTCCCTGGCATGTTTTAAGGTTGGTACCAAGTTACTGCACACATGCTCAGGAAAAGCAACAACAGTAACACTAATACATATTGACATAGTGGATTATTGCCAAAAATATGTCACTGCAGGCAGGCAGGCAGGCAGAGCTCATTTGTGCAGAAAGGTGTACAGCTACTTTGAACCTGAAAGCAAGCTATCACACAGAAAGACAAAGAGTAAAAATATTTAGGGTTGGTTTTTTTGGTTTGGTTTGGTTTTTGGTTGTTGTTTTGGGGTTTTGTTTGTTTGTTTTTGTTTTTGTTTTTGTTTTTGTTTTTGTTTTGTTTTGCTTTTGGGGGGTCTTTTTGAGTCCACAGTTGTTTGCTGTTGATATTAATAAGGGTCCAAATTCCATCTCTTACAGTTACTCATTGTGCCTTATACAGAATAGATGTGAAATTGGGGACGGTACCAAACATTCCATAGGGAGCACATCTCAACTCTCAGCCTCGCAGTGTTTGGACGATTGTCTCCCTCAGTTTTAATTTATTTCACAGCAGTGGCCTTCATGAAACCCGCATTCTGGGATAAGAAGGAGGAGCATCCGTGTAGGTTGAAGCAGATGTGAGAGTCGGCTGTCTCTGCCCACAGATGACGTGTTTGTGTGCAGAGCCGCTGCTGCTCAGGCAGCGTTTGTCCACTCTTAGCGAACTGCTGCCGCCAGTGGGCTGCGGTTTGTATCGACACACACTTTCAATGCCACACGCCCGCAATGCCTATCATAGGAGCCAAAATATTCCAAGAATCCAGGTCTAAAATCAAGCCATGCCTGAACAGGACAGCTGGAGGGAGACGTTTACTACATGGAAAGTTTCTTTCTCAGCATACACACTCAGCATAGATGTTAATTTTGTTCATTTAGACACACCCTCAAGTTCCCTAAGGGATCATTTTCCCACAATAAACTTTACACTCACTGCATCTGCTAGTGTTAGTCCTGCCCGTGCTTAGTCCTAACATTGGTTATTTGGAGGGAATGCAATTGTATATGTATAAACTGTAGGGTTCAAATTTTACTGGGCATTGCCATGGGTCTGCACAGGTTGAACATCAGTATTCAAGAAAACACAGGCTTCAGACACTGAAGGTCAGCTTCAGCAGAAAAGATTCACATGTGTCCTGAAACAGGCACATAAGCTACTTTGAGCACCCATTGCTTTGCTCTTTACTAAGTTTATCAAAGATCTAGAAATTACATCACTCCAGAATTCCTTAATGTTTGACCAGACCATGACTAACACACAGCAGAACCCTGACTCCTCAGAAATATGTTTGTTTCCACCATTTCTGTGAGAATGTGGCCAGAGATGGCAGTGATGATAATCCTTATATATATGTATATGTACCTACAGCATATATATATATGTGTATGTATACATACATGTGTGTGTATATATGTATGTATGTATATGTATAATATATAACATATATAGTATAAAATACAATATATCATACATATTATGTATATATGTATGGTAATACAGAACATAGAATATGGAACATGTCATACATATACAACATAAAAATGCAGCATAATATATATAGTATATTTTTAATGTAATATGATAATGTAGTATATCTATAATATTATATTACAAGATGCTATATTGACTCAATGTTTTTAGTTATATTTCTTAACCTGGGGGTCATTCACATGAACATTTTTTACCTTGCTGGAAAATACCCTACTGAGGTAGTAAGGGTTAATGTTGCGCATCCAATTCACACACCACTAAAACGAAAGCAAAGCAGCAAGGCAATGGAGAATCTTTCCTTTTTGAATGTGTTACTGACATGGGCGAAATTATTTAAGAGGAAAAAATTCAGGCTCTTCAGCCAAAACGGATTTCCTGAAAAGCTTCATCATCCTGAAGCATCCCACCCTTCCTTAGCACTGAGGGTAGCAGTATGTACAGCAGAGCCCAAGTCTCCCATCTGGATCCCAGGAGCATCCAGCCAATTTCACCCATTAGAAGATGATACTGAATTTGAACATAGCTCTGCAGTGGGTTCATGCACAAAATTGTTTTCACATGCAGCTTACAACTGTCACCATCTTTTCTATGAAGTTGAAAAATCTCAAATTTGCTTCAAATTCTTTAAAAGAGTGAGGGACTCTGTAAATGTGGGCTGATTTCATTGCTGAGTGAGTAATGAATTACAGTGGTCTAAAGAGACTCTCTCCTGCTGATCCTGGGGCAGAGTAACAGCAAGAACTTCATTTATCAATTGCTGGTGAGCAAAACAACTGTTCCAGTTCCTGCAGTGAGTTTAAACCCATATTTTTGTTCTGTGTTTGCAACTCCAACACACTGCCATGTGGAAGGCTCTCATCATTAAGGGAATACTAATAATGAGGTAGTATGCTTTTTTCCTAAAGTTCATTAATATGAGGAATCTAAAATTATATCTCCTCTCCCAGAGTAATACAAGGTTATAAGAAAAGTAAAAATGCAACTGTCTTGATAGCAGGAGGATGGTAATTAGTAGTCTGTCTCAATTAATGAAGTAGAATACTTCAACAAGAAATAAAAGGGTCTGTTGGTGTTTGTTCAAACATCTTTCTTGAGCTCATACCACTGGGCACAATTGCTTCACCATGCTCATCCATCTGCAGCATATGGGCTTCCAACTCCATGGTTATGTGCTCCATAAATTACTTGCTTTGGATTTGCTGGCTTTGCCAATAGCTGCTGTTTACACTGTATTTGGAAAATAAGACAACTTATTTTGAAGATGAAACAAAGATTTTGAAGACTAGTTTTGTCCATTTTTTTAAAGTTAAAATCAACAGAGGCAAAGAGGAAACCCTACAATTTATGGTGTTTTTTCTTCTTGAGGGAAGAGAGGACTAACAAGAAATATGAAGGGAGTTAGTCTAGAGGAAATGCTGAGGCTTCTCAGTTTTCTGTTCTTGGTAAGAATGAGGGACCCAGTGATGAACAACCTGCAGTCAGAGAGATGAGCACTCACTTGTTTTCAATTTAATTTTCAATATTTTAAGTCAGTAAGTCACCTCAAAAGTTCTAAAGAAGCAGATCTGATAGGAATCCACATAAACTCATTACAGTCAACTGCTGGGCAAGTACTTTGGTGGGTAGATTGCACTGCATATGTTTTATTTAATTAAACATTTGTATGGCTTCATTAGCTGAACTGTAATTGGAGTTTTAACATATGCTTAGGAAATATTCTATGATGTGTTAATATTGCTTCTGGAAAATATTAAGATGATGCTTCCTAAGACATTAGAATGCAAGACCTAGAAGAACAGAGATTAAACAAGAATAGGTAACTGCTTTATTAAAAACCCCCAAATTTATGGGAAACATATTTTATGGGGACTTTGAATTTGGATAGTGAGGAAAAAATAGTGCCATAGATTAGAAACAGCAGGGAAAATAGGCTGGAGATAAATATTCATGTCTGAGTACAGTAAGTGATCAATAAGGCAGAGTTGCAAGGACCCATGCAGACTGTGACATGGATGCTTCTGCATCCATTATTGGTGTGAGAGGCCCACTGTGTATTGGAGTGAGGCATGAGGCTTTATACTCCTTCAGGAGAACAGACTGTAACTGGGCATTTGTTTCATGTCACTCTTCATGAGCACTACCAAACTCTTCTTGATACCTAGTAGGAATTCACATTGTTAATTTTTGGTTGTATGAGAAATCTTTTTACCAAGAGCAGATGCATGGAGTTTCACTCTCACTGGAGATCTGCTTTTGCCATGAGGGCAAGTGATAAACAGAATTCTAATTATTCCTTTTCCTCATATGACACATATGTATTTCATTATCTTTATTAAATCTTCATCAGGATGCTTTTTATTGTCTTCTTTTGCAAGTAACCAGTGCAGCCCAACCAGGTTCCCTCAAGATGGATATTTGTCATGGCTTTTGAGACTGTTTTCTAGGCAGAGACCCGAGAAAAGCATGGTGACCACGGTTCAGTCACACTCATGGTACAACCTTGCTGGTCTAGCCAGGGTGATATTATTGCTACTGAATGCTTAGGCAGTTGTCCCAGATGAGAACAAACTAATCATTCATTTAATGGCTTGATGAAGTTTTCAGATTTACTGATTACTTTTGTATTACTCATTGGCTCCTGGGTATTATTCCTCTTTTTAGACTGTAACAGAGCAGAGTTTCTGAATGAGATGGAAAATGGCAGCAAGTGGTCTTTATTGCAATTCAAACCAGTCCTTCTTCCTTATGTGCATCTGCATCTGCTTTTCACCAGCTCTACAACCATGATTTTAATAGTAATTGTCAGATTATGATTTCCAACATTCAGGTGGTAAGAGTCCTTTCTGTCCTCCTATTATCTTTGGGCCAGAATCAAGAAAGAGATGGAGGCTTCAAGCTTCAGTTTCTCCAAGGTCTATCGCTTTGTTTATTCTTTCTTATCCCACAGTTCGTTCTGTGCCCAGCGAGATCTGTCTTGCACCTCGGCCATGGCAGGACTGCCCGCCCCTGGGCAGTCGGAGCCCTTTTCTACCCCATATTACATATCTTAGTTTACATTAATATGCCAATATTACTATCTGTACTAACAGGTCATTTCTACTCCTACCGAATCTCTCTAAATTATATTGTGCTAATGTCACAGCAGGAGGTGAAGAAGAAGAAGAAGAAGAAGAGCCTTAGGGACTCCATCTTGTCTCCATCTACTTCTACTATAAAACCCTAAAACTACATATTTCTCACTCAGTGATAAGCTAAACTACTGCATTTCACACTCTTGAGATTTGTAATTCAATTTGTAACCCTGCTTTGTGCCAGGGTCTGTGACTCCCACGGACAGAACTGAAACCCCCCTGTTCACCCCCCTGTTCAGGTCCAGAGTATTACAATGCCCTTGGACAAAACTCAGACTTCCTTTGCTCAGTTCCCAGACTGTTTGGCCAGGGTCTCCTGAGCTCCCAGGGCAGCCAAAGAGATGCCCCGGGTTCCAACAAGTAATGCCTAGCAAACAAAACACAATTAGGGAGAAAATAAATAATACCATGAAACAGAGAGTTGGTGTTTGCAGGGGCTACTGTCTTGCTGAGGCAAGGCCAAGTGGAGCTGTGCAGGAGTTGTATTAATGCATTTATGGATGGATTGCTCAAAATTAGCTATCCTATGTCATTACGCTTTGGGCAATTGTTTGGAGCTCAGCAGTTTGATTATCCTTTGCCTTTAATAACTGAAACTAGACACAGACAAAGAGGTCACATATGGGACTGCTCTTTTTATTTCAGCTATTGAATCTTTCAAATATCCAAAGTCCCTTTTGATTCAGGGAAGATAACACAGAAAGTCAGCTGCCATAAAAAGTCATTTATGCTTATTAATCTGGGCAGTTGCCCATCTGCCCCCAGCATCCACAGTAACTCACCTAGAATTTAAAACCTTAAAAGAGTCCATTATTTCTTCTGCACCAGCTAAGAAATGCTATGGATATCAACTGAATTAATATTTTATTGGCATTTGTCTTTGTCCTGTGGTTTGGTGCCAAAATAGGTCAATTTGGTGGCCACCCCCTACTATCTATCCCCAGACTATAAGGAGGGCCAAGGGTGTGTGATATCAGCTGAGATGGGGACACCAGAGACTTACTTTTGATACCTCTAGTCAAAGCTGTCTCAGAGGGAGAAAGCTACTATTTTCAATTAATGGGCAAAGGAGAGGAATGAAAGATTAAGGAGGGATTTGGTAATGGAGAAAGAATGAAGTAAAGAGTGAGACTGATCAGTCTGCCTCAGAGAACAGATTATTTTCTGACACAAAGTTTTGACCTAAGCTTTTTTTGGAGGCAAGATTTCAAGACGCTGTAAAATGACTTTGTACATATGTAAATGGGTATTTGGGATAATTTTTCTTTCAGCATCTTAAATACATTATATATATCTGCCACTTTTCAAATGATATATTAAAGTACTGATGTGCTTGCATAATATCAGTATTCCTCTGAGATTTTACAAATACATCATCAGCATTAGATGGATGAAATCCAGCCTGCTGTAATCCAGATGCCCAACATGTGCCATGCTTCACTGAACATTTCAGTATGCAGCCTGGAAAGCAGAGGAAAGAGCCAAATTTGCCTTAATGTTGCTACCACACTTGTCCTGAAGCCTACAATGGGAGCTCAGGGAGCTGCAGGGGAAGATGCAGTCTGCTTGTAATTGTGTTTCATGGATTTGGTTAGATTAGGGAGGGTCCAGAGGCATCTTCCAGAGGTGGTGCCTTCCCCAGGTGCTTAGGGGGATGCTGAACCTCCCTGACCTCCACTTGTGATGTCCCCTGGCCCTTTGCAGAGCAGAGGTGCAGCATGTGCTAGTGCCTGCTCTTTGCACTCTGGCATCAAAGATGGGGCAACCCCCAGGCAGATGGAGCTACTCAGACCCTATGGGGTTAAAATCTTTAAATACTAGGAGAGCATCTTGAACCTCATCTCTCATTCAGACCATGGTGGGCTGAAAACATTGCACAAGCATGGGTGCACGGGACATGTCTTGAAAACACTTGGTGTGGGACAAGAGGCAAGAAGGGGCATGGCTTCAAATCACAGGATATCCCATTCCCCAGACAATTGCTGTACCTCCTAGGATTTGTCTCAGGTCTTATTTCCTACCACTCCCTCATCTACTTGGTGATGTCCATCTGCCTTAATATGGGGTGAGACATACTAAGTATCCACAATCATGAAATAAAAATTTCTGAGCAAATGAGTGGCTAAAAAGTTTAATAAGTTTTAGTTTTATAAGCTTTCCTATGAAATTTTAAGGAAAATGAGAAAATACCTTACACCTTTGTGTGCCAAAAGGTAAACTCTGTGAGGATTTAATCTTAAGAATTTAAGACAGATGAAGACAGGAGTGGCATTCAGACTAAGGGAAGATTGAGTCAGGCAGTGAGGTTGGACTGAATCATTTTGATGAAATTTGACAAGATATTTATGGAACAAATAAAAGTTATAACTTCTGGAGTTCTTTAAAGATTGTGGAAGAGACAAGAGAGATCTCTGAAAACCTGGAAGGGTCAAAGTCTACACTCATTTTTAAATGGTGGAATACAGAAACACAGTGTCATAATAGCCTTAATAGCCTAATTTCAAGCCTCAGAAAAAAATATTAAATACCCAGAAGATAACATCATGATAAAGAACTGCCAACAAGGATCAAGTCAATCCAATTTCTTTCTTTGGATAATGGGAAATCAAAAAGTGTAAAATATCTTGACTCCCTTAGGGCCCAGGTTCTTGTAGCAAGACTGAGAAAATACAGCCAGGATGGGAAACCTGTAAAAAACATGTCCACTAAAAGTCAGAATCAGCAATCAGTCCTCCATCAAGGTGAGAGGTGTTTTGAGAGGGGGATTTTTATGAGCAGCCTGACAGACACAATCTTTTTCAAAAAAAATGGAAGTGACTTGGAAAACTTAGTCTCACTTACAGAAAAGATGGAGACTCCCTGATTACCCTGACTGCTGCTGAAAGCATCGCAGAGGATGCGAGTCATCCTGCCTAGAGTCAGTCTGCAGCTGTAGCACAGACCCTCCCCACAATCAGTGCAGCAGTCTTAGATGATTCAGCCAATCCAAGGATAGAGGTTGAGGAAATGAATCACTCTCCAGTTTCCTCTCACTGCCACCCCACTGACCACAGGAGAGTGTAGAAAGACTACCTCACAAGAGTCATTTAACTTTTGGATAGATAATGTTAGGTGAGACCTGTAGTTCTTTAGTAGTAACCAGTGAACTACCCAGACTCACAGAGATATTTGGGTACTTGATTCCCTTTAAAGTCAACATTAAGTAGATCTGACAACTTAACCTTGGATCTGCTGACTGAGAGAGGAGGTTCCCACAAAAATAGGTTTTATGGTGATCTTAAGATCCTTGCCTGTTCCTGCATTTTTCAGGCAAATCACTGGGCTCTTTAAGAATTCCTAAACTTAGGGTGTAGGCCTGGGCCACCCTCTGTGCCATATTACTGAGGGGAAAGAATTGCAATTTGCACAAAGAAACCAGTGGAGCTAAAGCCGATTGCTGCCCGAGTATCATCTTCCCACACTGGTCACATGATATTGATGGAAGCCTTTCTAGTGAAATAAAGATCTAACAATTGTATCTTAATGTAATGAAATATTAGATGGAAGTGTTTCTCTATGTTTTATACTTGGCCCTATGCAGACATTCTGGAGGGGTAGTGGCTTCCAAAATATTGACAATCCTGCTATTGAAGAATTATAAGGATGATTCTCCTTTTGGCATGACAAAGGGTGGAAGAACAGCAGAACTTTATGCCTTGAGAGCCAGGAAAGACACCTCTGCTACCCCACAGGATTTTCCATGCAATCTTTCAATGCTATATTAAATTTTTAAAGGTTTTAAAAAAAAAAAAAAAAAAAAAGTCTGTTACATCTCATCTCTGAGCCCAACCAAGCCTAAACCCACAGCATTCACCAAAGTGGAGTGTCTGGGTCACTAAGGTATGGAATAAATCAAGCCTTTTAGCCCTTCACTAGAAGACATTGAGGTACCAAAGCATGGTGGGCAACAGAGCTGGTGAAGGGATTGGAGCACAGGTCTTTTGAAGAGCAGCTGAGGGAGTTGGGTTTGTTTAGCCTGGACAAAAAGAAGGTTGAGGAGGTACCTGATCACTCTGTACAACCACCTGAAAGGAGGTTGCAGCCAGGTGGGGGTTGGTTTCTTCTCCCAGGTCACAGACAAGTCACACCATGGGACGTTCAGAATGAATAATAAGAAAAAATTCCTCACCAAATGGGTAATCAAGTACTGTAATGGGCTGCCCAGGGAAGTGGTTGAGTCATCATTCCTGGAGATAGTGAAAGGACGTGTAGATATGGCACTTAAGGGGCACGGCTTAGTGGTGGATTTGGCTGTAGTGAGTTAATGGTTGGACTGGATGATCCTAGAGGTCTTTTCCAATGCGAATCTTCGACTCTATGATTCCTGCTGGTTGGCAGCACCTTTGATCCCAGTGCACAGCCATACCCACCCCCCACTCCGTGAGCCCTTACAGCTCTGTGACCACAGCCCCTGGTCACTTCTTACTCCATTCACGGCAGCTGGTTGCATCAAGGTGCTTGTGTCCCACTGCACCATCACCCTGACACCACCAGGACCTTCAGTGAAGACAGAGGACAAGTCAGTGTTGGTGCAATGACCATGATTTTAGGCACAAGCAGCTTTCTGAATTGGCTTAAAAGACTGGCTTCTCCTCTCTGTTTGGATGGAGGTTGAAATCGCAGCATGTACGAGGATCACTGAGACCAGGAGCAACATCACACAGCTGAGCTCCAAAGGTCAAACCAAGTTCCATCCCTCTTTTTTTGAGGAAAAGCTTTCTTTGGTGTCTGTGCTGGCCCAAAATGCTCCAATATGTAAACCTGTTTGCTTCACGATATAATTATCATATAATTTTCATAAGGTTGAAGGAACAAGCAAGAAACTTACATCTTATTAACAGATGCCAATAATTAATCAAGTCAGATGCTTACATGTTTTATTCCCTAATCCATATTTTAAAGCTTACTCACAGCTTCTCATAGGACAATGCACTTTCTCCCGTGTATTTGGCAGAAGTATTTGAAACAATGAGGAAATGTGTTGTTCCATTACAAAATACTTAAACCTTATGTCCTGATAGAATTTGAAGGCAAATGTCTAAACATACTCCTGTATTTTTTCAATCCAGCTGTAAGGGGAAAATGGTCTCTATCAGGCAGACAGCCTGCTGCTGAGAGATCCATGAAAGGCTCCACATCCTGAGGGAAGTTGCATTCTAAATTAGCACACCTGCCTCGTGTGTCATCCAGGCAGATCCTGTTGCAGGAAAGAAATTAGATTAATAGGTTGGAAAACAGTAGTTAAATCTTTAATTTTGTCTTGTGAAGACAGAAAGTGATTTCTGGAGTAGGATATGGAGTGCATCATTTTGATGCAGTCCCCTCACACCAGTTCGAATATTGGCTTATGCTTCGTAAGGTGCTGTGAACTTTGGAAATTTTTGTTGTTGTTGTTTTAAAGCATACTGTTGTGTTCTTTAACATTTCGTATAAATATGGCAGGATCAATGGATATCTACTTCTATTGAAAGGAGTTTTTTTATATCTTGCAGTTTCATTAGGAAAAAAATAGTCCATGCTAGTTTACTATAGAGGTCACAAATGTCATGAAAAGCCAAAAGTTTCAATATAATAAACCATTATCATACCATGCAGTTTTATGACTATATATGTGCACATTCATATGTGTTTTACTGCAAAATAAAATAACACAAAACAAAGCACAGCTTGTATTTTCTCATGGATGCCACTCTTTGCTTGATTCCTGTTCTTCTCCAAGCCTTCTCAAACACTCCTAACTGTCCCTTTTTCTTTGCATACCTGTCAGATTCTTCCTCTGCCCACAGAAAAATTTCTAGCATGTCTGTTGCTGTTTATATAGTTGCCAGCACAAGTGTTCGTGCTTGGTTTTCTAACAATAGTAGATCAGTTTTGAAAATGCAATGATGCTTAAAAATAATAATAAACTAAAAAATACCAAGGTATGACACACAAAGCACATATACTTTTATTTCTTTACATTTCTATTCGAAAATTCTTGCTTCTCTTTATTTTCCCTGTTTGCATGACCCCTTCAGAATGGCAGCAGCCAGCAGTACTCTGCTGAATCCATTGTACATTCATTTGCCACCTCTGCATGACCTTGTCACAGTGAGCTTCAAGCCGCGCTGGCTGAGCTGACATTTAATGGCTCCCCACATCCGTTTTGAGAAAGAAACTGAAACGGAAGTACAGAGTGCAAAAGAACTTTTTTTCCATTCTTTCTCTTCTCTCCTTGGCCTCCCCTCCTTGCCTGCCCCCCTTCCCTTTTAGGAATTTCATGCATACTAAGCCACGTAGTTCCTGGGGGGAGGGGGGCATGGTGGGGAGGGGGGAGAGGTGCTCTTAAAGATATGGTTGGGGTTTATTTTCTTTAAGCCAGCTGTTTAAATAGTTAGTCATTCAAAGTTAGTCACTCCAGGCTCCCTCTGTGCAGCCACAGAGGGAAATGTGCACCTCCAAGGGCCAAAGATCCCAAGACTAAGGTAAGCGTCTGCAGCACTCAGACAAATCCTCTGTAGAAGTATCTGCTTCTCATTGTTGAGTACAACCTGAGCCAAATTTATTCATTAAAATTAAGGGAAGTGCACCCCCACATCAATACACTGGGGAGAAATGCAGTCCGGCTCTGAAACAGGTGAAGGGCTGCCAGAAATAAGGTGCTTGATCTTTTGGTGAGCGCAGCTGATATTATTTGTGTCTTAACATCTTAAGTGGGGTGGTTATATGTGTTTCAGCAAGGTGCAAAAGTAGACATTTGGTCCAAGCAGTATTCTTACTAAATTACAGCATGACAGGTTAAGTGGATGTGGAATGCATTGCCATAATTGAGGGTGACTGTGGTTTTCTTCCATTTCCTTGACTGTATTTACTCATTCCATTTGCCTGAAGGATTGCTCCAGAGGTTTTAGGCTGCATATTTGAACTATATGCTGTGTTTGTTGAACAGACACCATAATTAATAGGTAACATTTGTTTTCAAAAGAAAATCTTTAGCTATTTTCCTTCCTCCAATGTTTCTTAAAAAAAAAAAAAAA
>VWYP01008190.1:341836-360940 GCA_013400435.1 Pycnonotus jocosus
ACTGCAAAAAAAAAAAAAAAAAAAAAAAAGAATGCTTGTAGGAAAGCATGCTGCTTCACTTCAAGATAAGGTCAGGAACATTCTTTTGGCATGATGGCTGGTGACAAACAGGTGCTGCCTATGGGCTCCTTGGTTTGGCAAGTTGGCTGCAGTTATTGTATGGTAAGGCATGAGGCACAGTCCTCAAAGCCAAGTCATCTGTAGTACAGCAGGGCTCAGCACAGGCCTGCACTGCTGGGCTCAATGCACATGGATTGTTATCTCCTCCAAGTGCAATAGCCTGCCTTGTAGGACCCCAGGGGTGCTGTTCAGGTGATTGTTGCCTGTGATTTAAAGGGGGTAGCAGGCTGTGTACATCTGATGGAGTCATAATTTTGTCCATTTGCCTTTTTGCTACATGTGTTTTCTCAAGCCCTGCAGGCTGACCGGCTCTCTTAGCATGCCGAAACTCAGCTCAAGGTATGAAGGACATCCTAATTCAACAGCCCAACCTGTATCAATCTCTGAAATCCCGCCAAGCCTTATCAGTGAAGTTGGCCAAAAAATCTCCAGAAGGATCAGCAGCCATGATAAGGCCAAAATTCTGCTCATTCAGCTTCACACGAGTAAGTGCAGTGAAGGGTGTTAAGGCAAATGAGTTCACTTCATGGGTGCTCACACCTAGCATAGTAAGTATGCTTTAGTGGGGATTGTTACCTGTTTAATGTGGGGTGTACCAAAATGTGTTAGGTTGTGGATATTCTTTAAAATGAATCTATCTGTTGACCCATAAAACTTTAAAGTAGTTTCCTTAGAACACTGATACCTCGGGAGGATTACTGTTCAGATGGTTGTCTCTACATGTAAAAAATGCATTCCAACACAAGCTAAAAACCTTCAGGGAAGGGAGATTTTCAGTAAATGGCAGCTGAGATGTGAGTCCTGCCTATTGTGGCTCACTCAAGTAGTTCTAGATTTTTAATTTTTTGTACTGCAAAACTAATAGTAAAATCCAATATATTGTTTGATAGACAAAAATGTTTGAAACCACACAGATTGAATTTGTTACCATTCACAGCCTGACTGTTGTAATTCATAGAGAAATTCAATCAGGTATTTTCCCCAAAGCTTATTAACTCAATTAATGAATGTGAGGCTTTTGAAGCTCAGATCCAGTGTTTTTCTAGGTCAGGGTCTGAGAGCAGTTAAAATAAATAGTCCATGCTTTTGTTCTAGCAAGTATCTGAAAGGGTCAAATAGTCATGTTTTCACCAAGTCAGTTGAACAGACCAGTCTTATCTTGTCCTCAAGGTGACATCTTGCAAATTAATTTCTGTGAGATTATTAACATTTTGAAAAATAATGAAGTTAAGGTTGTTTTATAAAGTTTATGTCAGGAAAAAAAAAAAAGGCTGACTATTTTAGGAAAATAGTTTTTGAAAGATGTTCCAATAGCTCTTCAAACATACCATAGAAGATTTAGTAATTTTGAAATACTAGAGGAGAAAAAGACTGTGCGAGGTTTAGATACCATCAGCCTATTTTTTTCTCAAAATTTAAAGATAACTTTATCCAGAAAGATCAAACTCTGCAAGAATTTTTCAAAAGTCGTTTCTTTCCTGAAATAATTAAATGTAAGTTGTACAACAGTTCACTGGGGCAAGCTATGAATCCGTATGGCAGAAACAACAGTTCGGAAGGGCTGGTAATAATTCAAGTGTTTAATTTGTTAAAGGTTTTGCAAATCCAGCAAGTGTTTGGATGGATGTGTTACCCATACAGGGCTCACATACAAAATGAGCATTATACCACCTCAGTTAATACTTGCTTGAATTAAGAGATTCAATATTTAAAAGTATATTTAAATCCCATCTACAACTGGTCTTTATACACTTAAGCAAAGGTAATGTTCTGTTCCTGAGTAGAGTAGATGGAGAGATGATCTGGTAAAGCTGCTGAAGAAGAAAGAACGGTTGCATAAGTGAGACCTACAAAAGCCTCATCTCCTGAATCAAATTTTTTTCCATGATGATTGCTTTAGTAGCAGTACTTGCTCATACAGTTCTGTAAGAGCAATAAATAGAGTATAAGTGTTCTGTAAATAGAATTGTCAGAGCAAATTCCTGGTAGTGGGAACAGCACTGTTAACATTTAATCCTAGTGATGCAATGAAAGATGAAAACCCCTGACACTTTGTGGAGCTTGTTACTGAGATATAATTTCCCTAATCCTGTTAAGTTGGGAAAAAAAAAAAAAAAAAGGAATGAGATAGGAATGACCTGACACATTATGATTAAGGTTATTCTTTAGGATTTGTGAACCTCTGAAAGATGTCATCAGAAACTGCTTTGGTATGAATATAGGCAAATATCAAAGTGACTGCACTATCATTTATTTCCACTTATTGTTAAAACCTTCAAGCTTCAGTGAAAGACTATGAAGAAACTGATTATTTCTGCTTCTAAAGTACATGGTAGTTTTTTGGGGTAATAAAAGATTTCTGGTCCATGAGAATCATGAAGAGCAAGCAGAACAAATAGTTTTGGATGCAGACATTTAATTTCAAGGGAAAACCAGATTTTCTCAAAAGAGAACAGCTGGATGAAAGGCCCATTAATAAAACCTGTAATATGATAATTTTGTCCTATAGGGCTAATAATCACATTCTAGATAATTTTTATTTATACAAAGCGTGCATTTATGAAAAGGTCACAAGAAAAACTGTTAGCTACTTTATATCATGGATTCTAGTTGTTTATGGGTTTAATAAGTTTTTCTCTCCCAAGGTTAAAGAAATGGCATTAAAGGAACAAATATTATCCTGGGCTGGTTTTGAGGGCAGTATTTAACATTGCTTGTACTGACTGATTGGTGACACTGGCACATAGTCTGATACAAGAAAAATTATGTGCTTTTCAGGGTAATTTATTTTAGAGACATGCTGTAGTCTGGTCCTTAGAATGAATGAATGGGCGTTAGCTGTGCTTCTGCATATTGTCTTCCAGCCTTGGTTCAGCTGAGAGGAAACTAGAGGATGTGTTTCAAGACCATTCCACATGATGAAACAAAGCACAGCCAGTCAGAGGAGGGGGAGAGTTGCTTTCAGTGTTAGTTGCTCTATATCTAAAGATATATGCTCTTGCAGATATAGTCTGTGACAAGAAATGGGCATATTAGGGGATTATTGCCCTAAAAATGTAGCATGTCTAATCTGAGGAATGATGTCTATCTGCTGGACATAAACTGCTGAAGCAGAGCAGTAATTAAGATATTGTCTCCAGTGGAATATTTTAAGCTTTACCTTATTCCTTTGTTTTCAAGGACATAATATTTTACTTAGCTGAACTGGACATCAGTCACTAATAGCTTGTTAGAACTTGCTCCAAATGTTTAAGAAAGCGCAAAACCTTCTGGAACTGTAGGTACCAAGTGACTTCCACATCATGTTACCTGCTTTGATGGAAACAGGGAAATTATTCTGTGACAGTTGTTCACACCATGATTAGAAACACCTGAAATACTGGCATACCTTCTGAGTCCTTGGGTTTGCCCAGATTGAAATCAGAAATTTAAAAAGCCTAAGTGTTAGACTTCATCAGATCACACCCCATATTCAGCATAATAAACATAAAAATTTCAAATATTTTAATTTTGTTAAAGAGATAGAATGGAACTTTGTTTAGAAAGTTCTGTAACATAAATTGCCAGAATTGCCATAAATTTCTATTACCAGATAGAACTGAGTAGTATTTCAAACAGTATTAATATTTCTAATCTTTGGTAGATCAGAGGAACCTGAGGTGATTTAAAGAATCACTCTTTGGGCTTGAATACTTGGAAGTATTTTCAGGTATGTAAATTTACTTTTCAGAGGGAGCAACACAATGAGTGAGCATTTAAACTGCAGATGTAATGTTAGCAGCAAATTCAGCAAAGAGATCCAAAATAATCTCTCCCCACTCTCAAATGTATCTCTGGCACCTCAGATTTTGAATTAAAGAAATCTTGTGCAGGGACACACATTTCCTCAGCTGACAGACCATCTTTGTGATGAACTCCTCCCCGAGGCTGTCAGGGAGCAAGAATCTCTGCAGTGTCATTTTAGTTTCTTTGCTTCTATGCATTTGGTGCACTTTGACTGCATTTTAGGAAAGTAGTGTGGTGGTAGACTTTTCTTTTTTTTTTTTTTTTTTTTTTTTTTTTTTTTTTTTTTTTTTTTTTTTTTTTTTTCCTGGCTACAGCATTGTTCCCATCTGACAGCTGCAGAGCTGTCTCAAGGAGGAAGTGTTGTTCTGTGCAAATCCCCTCAGGGTGGTTGGTTGCACTCGGTGACTCAGGTTCATTGTGGATGGGGAAGAGTGAGTTGTGCTGTTCTCTGTGGGAAGGTACACTTTTATTCTTCCTAAAAGAAGGATGACAGCTGCCTTAAATAAATCATTAATATAAATTAAGTTATTCAAGTTTTCATGTAGAAGGGCAGACTTAACTATTTGAGCAGCTGGGTTTTTTTCACCAAAAAGGTATTCTGGCTGATTCAAACTTGCTACTTGGCAAAGATAGGAAAAGATCCACTTCCCCTTATTTCAGTCCAGGCTCAGCATTTGAAGTCAGGAACAGAGCTGATCAGATAGTTGTTGTGGCGACAGGAATGTAATTCCCTCCTCTGCATATGGATATGACAACACTCAGCTCTCAGAAGTGAAGGGTACAGAATATTCTGAATTTTTCCTGAGCAGCTACTTCTTCTCCCCTTTGTACTAAGTAATCTAATATGACATATTTACTGGATTGGCAACAGCAATGAGAGTTGTTTACTTTCCCATTCTGTACAAACATTTTCAAGATTAAAAATTAAAATGTTTAATTTCAAAATTGTGACAACAAAATGTTTTCACTCATTCAAATTTTTATCTTCAGCATCTTCTAGCTTACTGAACAAGATTCATAAACCTGATGTGCAGTTAGAAATTCTGAATACTTAACCAAATACTCAGCTGCTATAGTAACCAGGCTCACTCCCATATATTTTCAGTTCAGAAAACATTAGGGAAGTCACACTGAAACAGAATCTCAAAGCAGTTCCGCTGTATTTGCATTGAGGGAGGAGTCTTAGCAGTTATCTGCTTTCCATGGGCACAGGATAGTATTTTGGTACTATTAAAAAATATCGTGTGTTGCTGATGTAATCCGACAGGTTTGAACATGAGCTACAGTTGGATGGAAATGGGCATAAGGATTGCTTTATGTGAGGGGCACGTTTATGGCAACAGGAGTGTCTCAGCAGCAGTGCTTTAGCCAAACATAAAATAAAAAGGAATGTAGGAGATTTTTATCTTGAGCTGACTTCTGCATTTTTTTTTCTGAGTTTGCAGTTAGTATTGCAAATTCTGCTACAAAATAAGATCTCATTAAATAATATTTCTGAGCTTGTTTTATCTTCTCTATTTTGATAAGTACTAATCATTTGGCTTGGGAAAAGTTTGTGCCAGGCTAAAGCAGTAAATGCCTCATGTGACCCATACATCTGCAATTTATAGGTGATCCTGGGTTTCATGGACATGAGCTATGGGAAGAAACTAGAAATGATAGTCCAAACAGTGCAGTCATCATTTGCCCTTAAATATGGGAGGATTTAAATCACGAAAAAAAAACTGACAGCAGATTTAAAATCCAGAAATTGTGGAGCTTAGTTCAATCAGAGGCAGATTTCAAACAGTATTTAGAGCCTTAAATTTATCTGGGCTTATGGAAGCATTTGACAGATGCCAGTGCAATTCACTTTGGAACATCTTGAAGGTCTATTGCATGCCAACAAAAATCATGAACCTCATCAAAGTTTTATGCCAAGGTTCTGCTTGAACAGTTAAAGTAAATGGGAACTTGCATAAATAGGCTAATGAAACTCTCCTGTCAACCAAACACTCATGCAAAATCCTACTGTCAGACATTGACTTTATTGTATTTTTTTTAAAAAGGAATTAAAATTATATGAAACAAGTATGGAAAACCAGAAAACACTGTACCAGAACCCTAAAAGGATACTGTAAGGTTCTTCTCAATGACTAGACAAAAGCTGTAAGGACTGTCCCTCCCTACAAAAAAAGACAAAGATGCCACCAATATAATACCCTCCAAAAATGGACCTACAGAGCAACTGCTCTCACTGTATCACAGTAAGAGACAATGACATCCAGACAATGGCAACTCGCCTCTAAGTCACAGGAGGATGCCAAGCAAGGGCAGACACCTGAAGCAAAGAATGTCATCAAGTACCAAAGCAGTACCTGGCCTTCAGCATCTTAAACAAATTTTCATCACCAATAGCCTAGACCATATGTGTCCCAGGTTGTTCCTACAGCCAGGAAGAGGTGTGCTTCATAATGTATCATGTACTTTTCCAGGTCTGGGGACCTGCTGGAGGTCACCAATCATCCCTACCTGTCTGCAGTTCTGGAGTTCCTCACAGTGGGAACTCAGTGGTGTGCAGATGCAGTATGCACTCAAATCTTTACTCCTCCTAATGCATTCAGGATATGGCTATGGAGTTGCCATGAAGAGAAGAACATACTTATAGACCAAAGTGTGGCTCTCAGCACATGCCTCCACGTCCTCTGCTCAAATGCAGATGCTGGGAACACAATGAAGGCAGAAGCAAGTGGCTAAATGACCTTGAAAGCAAATGCTTCAGTTAAGATCTAGGAATTGGACAGATTGACTGTACAAAAAACACCAAGACTAAAAGAAAATAGCAATAGCTGACTAAGTATTTTTCTGACCAAATGACTCAGAAAAAAATAAAGAAATGTAGCATAACTGTATCACAGATAAAGACACAGCAGCTGCTGGAAAAGAAATGGATGGGACAAACAGACACTACATTGGCACAATGCATGCAATTCTTAATCCAAACAGCCAGATAGAGATTAAAGTTTTGTAGATTACTCCAGATAACTGGAGAAACTGAGGTCCAGCATTTTTCTTAGTCGGATTGCTCTTACTTGATTGCTCTGCAAGCTTTTGTTCATAAGAATGGACAAGTTATTGTTTTCTTGTCCGCAACAAAGGTTGTCTCAGCCACAGTAAATATTTTTATTTTCTCAGTACAAAGGTTCTCTTGGCCAGGAACTGCAAAGGCTCTTGCTGACCCTTTTCCCATCCCACAGTGCTGCCCTTGCTGCTTTGTCAGCTTCTCCTACAAACTTTCTCACACCACCCAGCTCTCCCTCCCCCCACCATCTCCCACTCACACATGTAGAGACACCTGCCTGTGTAGGGCCATGCTCAGTAAAATTTCTATTTCCAAGTACTTTGGAATTCCTGAGTTGCCCTTCATGTGAAAATAGTGATGAGTCGTTAAAGAATACTATTTGCCTTCTGACTTTCATGGAAGAATTTAATGACTTCTCATAATCACTTTATATAAAGTGGTGGTGCCCAACAGCTTCAGAAAGTTGTAACACAGACTGCAATAGCAGATACATCTGACCTTGCCTGAGACATAAGGATATCTGATAGTGCAGACTTTCATTACTATTCATCTATCTAAACACACAGATAGGTATCAGGTGGGATCTACAAAAATGCTGACACCTACACTACTTTACAAAGCTACCCCTGAGGACCTGATTCAAAGCCACTGTAGTTACAGAAAAATTACTATTGACTTTATTAGGATTCAGTTGAGGTTAATGTTGCACACTTCTTTGCTGTCTCTGTTCCTGTGATTTGAATTGTTCCCTCAAGGCATTGCAAAAAAAAGAATGGAAATGTTAGCAATGCTTGGGAAGTTGAATAGTTATCCTTCTGGTTTTGACAGTATCTGTTTAATATAAAAGATTGTTTTAAAACTTTGATAGACTTTGTCTGTTCATATTTTTAAATGCTGCTGCATCTTTTAAAAATATCTAAACCAATAGTGAAATATTCCAACTTATTGGAAAAGGAATAAACATGTATGCCACTTACTTGCAGCCTCAATAACAGCAGTAGACTCAAAAAATATCCCATGTTCCTGCAGCAAACATCATGTCCACGGAAATCATGTGCAAGTGTTTGATTTCCTCATCGCTGTAGAATATATAAAACCTGCCTTCAGTAAATATTTTCCAATATATCAAAATGCCTGATGACAAGGAGTCAATGCCAAAATCTCCTTTTCTAGCTGTCCTAGGCACCAAACCAAATACATTAATTAAAACCTAACAGTATCAAACCACCTGCAGAACAAATAAGAGAAGTTTTTTGTTGGTTTGGCTTTTGGTTTTGTTTTCTAATTTTTTTAAGTAGTTTTTTTGATTGGGTTTTTTAAGGGTATATGACTGGAAAATGCCTCAATTGGGCAGAAAAAATTATTAAAAGGAAGATGGTATGAAAACCTAAGAAACAGGAGCCAGTTATTTTACAATTTAGTGGTGTTGGAGAGAGGAGAAGGATAATAAATTGAAAGCAAGTGTGTTGGTGCATGATTGGTCTGCAAAGGAGAAGACATAATTTTGGATTTAAAAAGCTTAAACCTATGTTGGTTAAAGAGGACCTGTGTACAGAACTGCTCTGTATCAGACCTAATGTTTGCCCCAAGCTCAGTGCTGTGAACTCTTACCCACAGTGTCACTAATGCGACTGAAGACCTATTTCCAGCGTCATCTCTACTAGCAGAGGAGAACTGACTGCAGAAACTCTGACCAGAACATGCTGGTGATGCATGTTACTTGGTTTTCTACTTTCAGCTGGAAAGGTAATCTTTCAAGTTGCCTTTTCCTCATATATTTAAGAAAAAATACAGTTTTATTTATGCAAACATCTAATTTTATTTCAGTGATAGATCTACCATGTTATTAAATTACTTGAAAACAGACATGTCAGGTTTTCTAACGTCTGGACCTTTATCAAGAACATTTAGCTTTCTAAGAGTGAATAGAAGTGTGTACGTTCTTTGGTTTGCTCTTTGACATATGTTATAACAAAAATGATAACTTTATATACAATGATTTTAGGGATTGTATGTGTTGAGAATGGTTTCAATACCATGACTAGAGTTGCCCCTAGTAATTGAAAGATAAATCCTACTTTTCCAGAGCAGATAAACTCTGTACAACCTCTCCAGAGTCTGAAGAAATCAGATTCAGAAGGGATTCACTCACAGCTCTGGCAGTTTTTGAAAGCGTACAGCAGGTATTTTGTGGAGTCAGAATTAAAGTCTTCTTTTTTAAGGATGTATTTGAACATGAGACTTTCCAGACCAAAGTTCAAGTGGAGAAGTGCAATTGAGGCTCTTTGACTCAGATGAAGGTGCTGCAGAGGTATGGGCTGGAAGGATAACACACAGGTCAGGTGGCTGGGGGACAGTAACAACATGGTCAGGCTGGTGAGAGCAGGACAGCCCTAAGTTCTTCAGGAAGATGTTTTCCATAGGGTTCACTAAAGTCCCAGTTCCAGCCCCCACAAATTTCCTTCAAGACTGAAAAGCTGTTGTAATGGTGACAGCACGAGCCCTAATCGGGTAAAGTAGGAGGAAGGCATCTAGGTACAGTCTCCATTAATCATTGCCATTAAGATGTAATTCCTTCAACTTTTTTAAACTTGAGAAAATTGCATTTAATCTATATGTAGGCTGAAGACCTCTCCTGGTGACATTTTTTGTGCTTAATGTGCCAATTTCAGTCCAGTATGAAAATCTAAAGTTTCTCAAAACTGCTAAAATCCTCTCAAAAAGTCATGCTTTTAGGATGCACTCTTTCTCTAGTCCTCCCATGGCCTGACTTGAACTCAAAGTTTGTTGATTCTACTCTTCACATACTAAAATAAGGTACTAATCCTGTAGTAGAGATCAAGAAGTGTGCTCACAGTCTGTATCAAAGTGACCAAGGTGAAATTAGATTGCACTCTGGTAATTTACTTCAGGGCAAACACCTTCACATAAAACATGTAGAAAGTGTTGGCATTAACTGTTACAAGCCTTCAAATCTTCTCCAGTAGGTTAAAAATTGGCCTGAAGGAGAAGCTTAAGTGATGGAAAGTTATGAATTCCTCTACACTGATAATTCAAAATTTATTTACACTAACAGCTGGATCACATGCAGCAACGAACTTGAAACATAATTCTCTAGCACAGGTGTTCCTATACAACACTGTGACACATAACCAGGCAAATGCAAAATTACTCAAATCACTTACATAATTAAGAAAAAAAAATAAAATATGAATTTATGCTGAAGGAGATAGCTGTTTACTTGTAGAAATGAGAAAGAAATGCTGGCAGCCAATGCAGTGGTTTTACTGGAGTTAGATGAAGAAATATGTCTGTATATGCAATACAGGTGAGTGTCTTCAGCATCACTGTAGACTGACATGAAGTGTTTCCCGGATATGCTTTTATTTAATGCATATGCACACAAAATGTCTCATACTGGATGGCTAGCATGAGCCATCTAAAATTTGTCATGACATCTTTGTCATCTAAAATGAGAACAAAACATAATGACTAAAAAGAGTATCGATATTTGTTGAGTCAGCTTGTTTGCTCTGCAGAAAAAGTTCCCCCATAAAATACAAAGCGAAAGTGAAATAAGGGAAGAAAACAATAAAATGTGTTATGAAAAATTAGAAGTAAAATCCTTATGTCCATGTGATGGGTAGGCAGGTATGTGGTGATGAGCAGACAGAGGAATGTAAGGATTCAGGGAGAACTAACTAACTATTGCTGGGTATTGTCTCAGCAATACTCTTCCTCAGGAACTGAATACATCAAACTCAGATTCCAGTCTTCCAGTCATAGAACAGAATGGCTTGAGTTGGAAGAGGCCTTATAGATCAAATAGTCCCAACCCCCTGCCATGGGCAGGGGCATCTTCCACTAGACCAAGTTCCTTAGGGCCTCATCCAATCTGGCTTTGAACACTTCCAGGGATGGGGCATCCACACCTTCTCTGGGCAACCTGTTCCAGTGTCTAATCACCCTCGTAGAAAGGATTTCTTCCTCTTATCTAATCTAAACCTATTCTCTTTCAGTTTTAAGACAGTCTCCCTTGTCCTGTCACTACACACTCCTGTAAAAAGTCACTCTCCATCTTTCTTGTAGGCTCCCTTCAGGTCCTCAAAGGTCACAATTAAGTCACCCAAATGCCTTCTCTTCTCCAGGTTGAACAATCCCAATTCTTTCAGTATTTTCTCATAGGAGAGGTACTCCATCTCTCTGATTGTCTTGGTGGCCTTCTCTGGACCTGCTCCAGCAGGTCCATGTCCTTCCTGTGCTGGGGATCCCAGAGCTGGATGCAGCACTGCAGGTGGGGTCTCACCAGAGCAGAGCAGAGGGGCAGAATCCCCTCCCTCACCCTGCTGGCCACACTGCTTTGGATGTAGTGCAGGACATGTTTGGCTTTCTGGGTTGCAAGGGCACATTGCTGGATCATGTCCAACCAGGTCCCGTCCAGCCTCCCATCCACCAGCATCCCCAATTCCTTCTCGGCAGGGCTGCTTTCTATCTGTTCATCCCCCAGCCTTTGTTGGTACTGAGGGTTGCCCTTACCCAGATGAAGCACCTTGCACTTGGTTTTACTAAACCTCAAGATATTCCCATGGGCCCATTTCTTCAGCCTGCCCAAGTCCTTCTATATGAATCTTGTTCTTCAGGAGCACCAACTCCACAACTCAGGCTGCTGGCATCTGAAAATTTGCCAAGGGTGCACCCAATCCCTAATCTCATGCTCCAGTTTGTAATGCTTCATTCAGCCAACATGCATTTTCCATTCATATACATAACAAGAAATGTTCAGATTCTGTCCCTGAAAAACAGTTGCATTGTATAACTACAGTGCAACAGCTACTGTGTTCTGCTGTAGGCATGACAATATATTGCCATGAAGAGACAAGACACAGAGGAAGAGGGAGAAAAAGAGACAGAAGTTATAAATTATTTTAGTTATCAGGAATTTATGAACAGGAGTTAATACAATTTTAGATTTTTTTTCCCCTGCACAATATTCAGTATGTAACAAATCACAACAAATCAGAGTTAAGAATACTTAGAGGAAGACTTGGAAATGAGAGAGAAAGAATGTAATAAATTTGCAAGGCAATGAGGTATTAAGTGCTCTTTGCATACTATCCTGATTAGTTAATCTTTCATTTAAGTCTTTGGGTCTGAAGAATTTCCCTTGTCCTTCAATCACTGTCTCTGGCCATCCCTCTCAAGCCTACACTCAGTGAAATGTCAACTCCACCTCCAGACAAAGAGGACTAGTTAGGATTGCCAGCGAGGTTTAGGCTCCGTTATGCCAAGTTTGCCTTTAAAGTCTTGTCTGAGCCCTCTGCCCTGTAGCAGAATCAGAAAAAACTTTGTAGGTAGTTATGAGAACACGACTGAGCCTGGAGGCCAAAGCTGTGAGTTTTATTTTTCCCAAGGAAACAACATTAGAGAGCATTTGTGAGTCTGCAGCAGGCTATCTCAGGAAAGGACAGTCTAAACTGGAGTGTTTGACAAGGTGGAGGCATTAACACTATCCTTCTCTAGCATCATTCCCTCAGCCCTCAGTACAGGATCATACTGAAGGAAGGGCATCTCCCCTGGAACTCCCTGGGGACAGCCTAGCTACTCCTAGTTAAGAGGGAGTTACTTGTGGCATGATTTGGGTTTTGGCAGTCTGAGCTTCTCTTTCTTAATTTTGGCTTGCAGGCCAGTTGCCCACAGAGTGGGCAATTGGAGCATCTGTTCTTCTCCCTTGTTGCTCCTCCAGTCCTGTTATCACCCACACCAGTCTGAAGAGCCTTTCCATGAGACACTAGAAAAGAAGAGCTTTTGTTTTTCTTTTTGAAAAGAAGAACTGGCCTATCCAAGAGAATGAAATCTTTTTTCATTATACATTAGTAATAACTAACTGTGTGTAAAATTACTAACACAAGAAAATTTTTAAGAATGGTGTGAGACTGGAATTGTCAATTTTTTTTTCTTCCTAACAGTAGAATAAAGCTTTGAGAAAATATGTTTCTTTTGCACTCTTAGGTTCCTCTTTCTTTGGAGCTAGTTGTATATTTAGCTTGCTTTAGAAGTGCCATTTCTTGAGTTTTTGGGTTTTTTCCTTTCAATATGTAAACCACAGTCTTTCTGGGAGATTTATTAATTAGTTTTGTATCCTGTTGACAAAAATTTGAAACGGGTTGTTTGTAGAAACGTTCTGTGGTCCATGACATTAAAATTATTCCTGTTTTCCTTTGCTTTGTTTGTTTTTTTAAAGCGGAAGATTTTTTGGACACATCTATACATATATATGCATATATACACAGACACATACACAACACGTATGTATGTAACAGCTCTAGGATTAGAGTCTCTGACCAAAGAGGAGAGCATCAAAAGGTCTTAGCTGCTGCAAAACTGGGCTCCACCACAGCTCTTCTTTGCAAAAGTGGTTGCTTCTCTTTCACTGTCACCTGCAAAGCTGCCCCCCTAACGGCAGGATTTCTGGGACTGGAGTGGAGCCAGGGAGGGTGCACATCACACCTCAGAGACCATGCGTATGCACACGTACAGCCCATTCAGTCTCAAGAACATTCAAACCCAAATATGTTTGTAATCCCAAAAATTAGCATTTCTGCCAGGCACTTTCTGGATCTCAAATGGAAGAGAGTTTCATTCACAGTCATCCATCGGAAGCCAAAGAGCATCTGAGAGGAAGTAGTACTAAGAGGGAATCTGTTGTCTTTGATTTACTTTTTAAAAGCATGAGGCAACAGTGTCTGAGGAATATCTTGTACACATTGATCCTGGCCCTTAAAAATGTGTTTAGGAAACATTGCCCATGCTTGTAACCATTCCTTTTCTTACTTGGAACAAGTGAGAAAATAGGATATGTAGGGTGAAAGATAAGTATTACACACTAAAGTAATCTCATAATTTATTCCTTATCACTTGTTCTAGGACATGTTTGTCCAATCTTTACAAAATTCTGAGTTATCCTTCAAAGCTCAGTGTCCCTCTCCCAGAGATTGCTGAGCTGAGTCAACATGCCAACCTACAATCCATGCCAACATCCTCAATCTTCTCCCTTTCTTTTCAGATCCAGCTGAGGTGCACATCAAAACCAAAATCCAAGATGGTCACCCACACGACGGGCTTATTTTCTCATGCCAGCTGCTAGAATGGGTCTTGTGTAAAATTGCTAAAGATATCCAAGGTAAAACAACAGAAAAGGTGGTTTCGTTGATATTACAGGGGTGGAAGATAAAGCCACTAGCTTCTGCTCTCTTTTTCATCACCTCTTTGACACACTGGTGTTTAAGTTTTCTGGTATTAAGTACAGGCTATATATGACTTCTCCTTCTGCTTCTTGCAGCAGCCCAAATTTCTGGTTCATTTTCAAAGACAAATAGTCAAGCTCTGGGATTTTGATGAGCTGATGCCATTGCTGCCTGAGGTGGGATTTAGGACAGTAAAACACACTGTCACAGTGATGCTGTGGAACTTCTGAGAGGAACATGCTAGGTGAGAAACTACAGGGAAGTATGGAAAGACTTTGACATTTCTTTTTCCAAAGGAGCAAGGGTCAATAAAATTCTTACTTTGGAAGTTCTTTCTTTTGCATCATGAATAGAAATTCAGGATAGACTAGCAAGAACATGACTTAGTGATTGTTTTTCCTAAGTTAATACTAGAACTAAAAGTAAGTCTTAGACCAAGATAATTAGGTTAAGAAATTTTATTATTAACAGAATGCAGGATTCAGCTGCAATGTTTAAGGGGATAATCTTGTAAGACTATAATCCTTCCATATGGAGTTATGGACCTCAAATATTCTGGGTAAATGATGGCAAAGAACCATCTGGAAACCAGTCAATAGGAATATAAGCTAAAACTTTTCTTGTTCTGTTTCAGGAAATTTTCCTTTGTTCTTCTACACTGAAAGCAATTTGTCACTGTGGGAGAGGATGAGTTGGAAATTAGATTTCAATTATTTCTTCAGTTAGCAAAGCAAAAACATAAAAAATTATGTCAGGAAAAGAAGGCATATTCACAAAGGACTTATTTAAAGCTTTGCTCTTTAGTTGAAAACTACTCTGTCTGTAGAGAAAAATGTGCGTTTTTAAGCAACACATACTTCCAGACATTCTCATTCTTGTGGAATCTTAATAAAATACTGATACCAGAGTTGCAGATATTACCATGAGGAGTATGACATAGATAAGCCACATAGCTAAGACAGTGCAACTAGAACTTAGCTTGTAAAATGAAAGAAAATATTCAGAAAAACATTTAGAAACCAAAAGTGGAAACCTTCCATTGTAAAATGGAAAAGCTGGCAAGAATTATATAAATCTATTACCAGCCTTTCAATAAAGTCATTGCTAGAAAAAGACTGAAACTTTATATCCTCATATGTTTCTGAATTCTCACCTGCAAAGACAGTTTTGATTTTATGGGTGTTTTTTTAAAAAAAATTGCTCAATTTACCTAGATATGCATTTGGTCAAAATGTTGCACTTAGCAGGATGCAGAATCAATAAAAGAAAGAAAACATGGATTTTGATCAGGGAGTATTCTGGTACACTTCGTTTTAGTTCAGGACTGAATATATTGAACAAATATCATGTCCCATCAAAAAAACCCACCCTTAACTACCTTAGTTTTCAGAACTTAATAGGGCTTCCTATTGTCTCATACTTTACACACACAAATTAAAAATTTCTCACCAGATACACATTTGATTCTCTATTTTAACAATTTTTCTAATTAAATAATCCCATGTATAATAACCCCTAAGTGTTCATTAACGAAAGAATGCATGCAGGTTGCTTTTAGAAGTTGGATATCCAGATTCCTTTTTTAATTTCAGCAGCAGCATATGGATTTAGTAGAATTTATTTGACTTCTCTGTGTTTTATTTTTATCACTTATACATCTAGAGATAATGGTAGATTAGTGTGTGTCTTTTGTATTTGGACACACAGTCTGTCTTTCCCAAATTAGGAGACTAACTTCCATAGACATTCAGTGAAGTTGAGCTCATGCAGAGGCAACTGGAAGTAATTATAACCAAAATGATCTGAATATTTCCTTTGTAGTAAATGGAGAAATCTGGCCTGTGGCTGTTTTTTTTTTTCAAATGAACAACTATCAGAGGGTTAATTTCTACAGGCAGATATTTTCAGAACAAGATTGAGGAAATGAAAAGGCAGGTTTATTCAGAAGACAAAAAATAGGCTCTCTGTTCTTGAGGGCCTGTTGACCCCCCAATGTGAACTACTACACAGTGTATTTTTTTAAAGATGCTGTTATAAAGTTCCTTTATGGAATATCATGTTTGCTACACAGCACCCCAATTTTACTGCAGAACAAGAGACTAAACAAGCTATGTTGAAATCAGACCATCTTTGATTTCAGAAGTCCCTTCAAATATCAATTTTTCTCACAGGGGAGGCACCTCTAAGTTCCTTTTATGTCAGTTCTTAAAAACAGAGATATCAAAGAGAGGATTTTACAGTCATATAAATCTGTGCTGTAAGTATAGATGCTTCTCACCAACTTTCAGTGATTACTATTTTTGTGCCACTCTAATGACAGTAATGTAAATAGCACATTTTTGTCTGCCGATTCCACAAGACTTGGTCTCTCAATTCAATTAATTTGCCAATATTCTTTTTCCTGTATCCTCTTTCTGCTTCTTCCATTCCATGTGTTGTCTCTCCAGGCCACATAGGCTAAATACCAAGTCTAGCCGTGGTCTGTTACAATTTCTGTAAGGGAGTAGCAATTGATGCAGAACATCTTTGGTCATCTCAGTGGATGTTTATAGTACATCAGATACTTTGATGTCCACATGACATGGTTATTCAAGACCACCTTGCTGCACATGTAAGCCTGGAGCAGCAGCCAGCTTGCCTTACTGAAAGTGTTCTCAATGCAAACACCTACAGAGCTAATGGAGAAAAATCCTACTTTGAGGTTTCAACTAAAATAATTGCATCTTGCATCCTTCTTAAACTCCTGCATTAGGATGAGATGCTCATAAAATGACTGTGATCTCACCTCTGAAGGGAGAATGACATATAGAATTGTTAATGCAGCTGTAGAATCTCACTTTTAAATTGGCCAAAAATCCACAGTTCCTCCTCCTAACTTACAGCAAATCACAAACTATACTATCACAACACCCTGATGCACAGAAACCTCAGGACCCTTCAGTGTTTTGTAATTTGGACACAGCTACATCAACCAGGCAAGCAAGCTCCAAGCTCTACCAGAGAGAAGTGCACAAGAAGCTGTGAGAAGGCACAGCCATGACAGCTGACCTGAACTGGCCTAAGGTGTATCTTGAACGTCATACCCAGTATATAAACAGGCAGAGTAGCACAGAAAGGGATTTGATTGTGGTTTGGAGATAGCTTGTGCATCAGTAAGAAGTAGTAAGTTATTCATTGTGCATCACTTGTCATCCATGGGTTTTCTTTCTCTCTCTCTGTCTCTCTCTCCTCATTTTTTCTTACTATTTTTGTTGTTGTTGAATATTATATTTTACTTCATTTCAACTACTAAACTGTTCTTATCTCAACCAGCAAGTGTTATGTTTCTTTTCTGACTCTCCACCCCATCCCACGAGGGCGGGGAGAAGCGAGTGTGTGGTGCTTAGTTGCCAGTTTGGCTTAAACCACAAAATCCTCCCAAGTCACTCAACCTTGCTTTCACTGGCCATACATTTTCTTTTATCTGCCTCAGCTCCAGAGAGAGATCCCTGGTCAGCCAAGCCAGCCTTCTGCTTCACCAGTTTGACTTCCAGCATTTTGGAATTACATGCTCCCATGCTCCAAGAGGGTGGTGTTTAAATTTTGACCACACTGGTAGATCCCAGCATCTTCAAAACCATTTTCCCAAGGGGCCTTACAAACTACTTCCGTGAGCAGCCTGAGGGCTACTCTTCTCACATTCAGAATTTTGCTGGCTATTTTCCTCCTGTCACTAGATATTTTAAGTTCAATTGCTTCATGTTTCACGTGGTTTCACGTTCACCTGTTTCTGTTTTGCCAAATTTAGTGTAGTGGTTTGAGTGTCTACTCTCTTTTCTTTCTGGGAGATAGGATTTTGGAGAAAAGGCAAAACAGGCCCAACTTAAGGTAAACAGATTTATTAACATGCACTAAAAAAAGAAAGGAAAAAAGAAGAAAAAAAGAAACTTCTAAATTAACCCTTTTTTCCACCACAAGCTGTTCACTGTCCTACACAACATAGAGAGAAAACCATGATTTTCTGTCAGTTTCAACCATTTAAACATAACCTTGCATCACTTTGGGAGAGGAGTCTCTTTAGAGTCCCATGGAGACATTCACCACAAAAAAACCCCAACAGTCTGGTGGCTGTCACAAATCTGCAACCACCTGGAATTTTGCAGGTTGTGCAGTCCCACCCATTAGTAGCCTTTCTCCTGGCTACTCATGGGCCTTTCAGCATATTTGGGGTACTGTTTAAGAATGTGTCTACTAGTATAAAACAAGGATTCTCTTCTTCTATCTTTAAAATTGTCTCTATCTCAAAAGAAATAGAGACCTCTCTTTATGCCAGGAGCCGAGGGCTTCAAATCACTTATTTTCTAGAATTATCTTCGTTTCAAAAGCTGAGATCTCTCTTTATCCCCAGAGCTGAGGGCTTACTCTATTCAAAATTCTCAATCAAATCTCAATTATATCAGTCTACAGCTTTTGACTAGAACCGCATTCCCCCAAACAGCATTACGATATTATAAGGAGTAGTCCATTTTTCCATGATCTACACCAGAGAAGTCTAGCTAAAAATGTCCACTTCTTCAATCTCTTCTTCCAATCACTTCTTATGAGATTTTTTGCTGACTTTGTCTCATGCTGTCTGTCTACGTTTTAAATCACTCTGTCTTCCATGTAGGAGGGAAGGGTTAATGTCTTTACTCAAAGTCTTTCTTTCTCTCGAGCTGGCTCCAGGTGTTGAACTTCAAAGCCACGCAGGTGATGGGGGGGAAAGCATGCTTAGGAACGCTGATAGATGGCCCTCACCTACCTCCTGGTCAGATACAAAGCCGACCCAAACCCGGAACTGCTCCCTGGAGCCCAGGGGAAAGATTCTCTCCAACCCTGGGCCAGCAGGGACCACAGCCAAGGCCAGGGCACAGC
>VWYP01008191.1:0-80281 GCA_013400435.1 Pycnonotus jocosus
AATTCTTACAGTATTTCTCAGTTCCTGGTTTCTGCCACTGACCTGGGTCTCTGGTTCAGCACAAAAATGGGAGGAGGCTCCTTTCCAGCCTGGCTTATGTCAGAGGACCACAGACCAAACCCTGTGGTCTAGAAAGAGATGACAGGAGCCTTTTAATAAGGCAATGCACAAGGCTGCTCATCCAGCAGGTGTAAATCACCAGCTGGGAATCTGGCCCTGAATGTACAAGTTAATACATAATGCCAATGTTTAAAACTATTTTATGGCTGTCTCAACTAATTGCTAAATGAAATTCAAGTGAAAAATTGAAATCGAAAGACAACATCCCTACAAAACTTTTTTTTCTTTTTTTTTTTTTTCCTGAGTGGCTGTGCAGGTGTTCCACTCTCCAGAGGATGAAAATGTTTGACAGCAAAGGATCACTTGATCCGTGTTTCAGGAGCCAAACTGAAAATATATTTTCACAAGGTGCAACTGTAGATCATCAGAAGGAGCCAACTTCTGCAGTTGTACAAGTACTTCTGAGAGAGAACAGATGTATAAATTAAAATATACCCCAAACCTGACAAAAATATATTTGGGGATGGGAATTTTATTTCAGTAAAGGCAGCAGATTTTTGTGTTTCCATCTTTGCCAACAGTCCAGGACAGGTTGGGCTTTGCTGTTCCTTCTTCAATGAAAGCTCTGCAATAACTTTCTTCACATTCTTTTAAGTAAAGGATTATGGCAATACACAAGGCAGAAAGTCAGACAGACTTGATTAGCATAGCTGGTTTGATAATCAGGATGCCATGGCAGGAACAAACAGAACTTTGAAGATTGCAGGTGATGGGATTAAACCTGCTTATGGGAAACAGAAGATTCAATCATCTCTCTCCAAGCAAGTAGTGTTGTAAAATGTATGAGTTGTCTGTGTAATTTGTAACTTGATTGTAATGGTAGAAAATCATTAATCTTCCTGAAATGGTATATAAGCTTTGGCAAAATCTGAGTAAAATCAAATTCTGATCACCGAATCAGTCTTCCCATCTCTCCATCAATCGTCAATAAAGGATAATCCCATCTCTCAGTGACTGGTCTCATTGCAGGGGATTCACATCACCCAAAATGAATAATCCTTGGAAAAAAGAGGCGTTTGGGGTATCCATAAGTTTCCCCAGGAAACCAAGAAAACAGAACCGCAAATTTCTGTTTGTTGGGAGTAAATCCAACAGTTTACAGCCCTGCAAACACCAACTGGAGCAGGGGATTTGCTTGAGGGAGGTGATGGCATCCAGAAGGACCTTGGCTAGCCTGTCAGAACACCATCAAGTCCAAAACTGTGGTCGCACCATGCAAAGACAAACACTTGAAGAACAGATTTTCCCTATTGAAGAACAGACCAGCCATAGAGACGCCAGTTAAAATTGGTGTGAGAGCTAAAGGATGCAAACCAAGGCTGCCCAAAGTCTGTGACCCATGACCAGCACTGTCAATCCCATTCCTCTGTGCCACACGACCCATGGCCAGCACCACCGTGGCCCCTGGTAGCCCACAGGGTGTTCTTCCATCATTTTCCTCCCATGGTGATGGCGTCAGAGTCACACCCAGCAGCAGGCATCGATTTTATGGCATAAAAAGAACATTCTCATTAAGGGAAATTGGACTCACTCATTTTCTAGCACCGTGTTGAGAGACACCTTATTTCACTTTTTAACCCCGCTATCCATGACAGTAATTCTCAAGGACTCCATTATCCACGTCAGGAACAAATCTCTGAAGAGAAAGATATTAAAGTATGGCACATGGAGGGTTCTTAACATATCAAGAAAATAGAAAAGGAACTCAAGCATTACTAACTTTGTAGAGTTCAAGTAATTCTTGACATAAGAAAATGGACCTCCAGGGGTTTCTTCCATTCGGTTTGGAAGTTGGAAATTTATTTTTTGATGTGAAAAAATATTGCTTTTTAGTGTTTTTTACTATAAAGAAACCAGCAGCCTGTACTAATTTAAAAAGCTGCTCAACATCTCTTTTCCTTACAGTAACATTTACTTAATTATATTTAATAATATATTTATTTATTGACCTATCACATGCCTAATATAATATTCAGGGTCCAATCCATCTTGCCACATCTTTTAAGGTGCTTACCATAAGCCTTTAATACTATCAAGTGTTTTAAAAATGTCTGACCAGGACAAAAATCCCAAATACTCTTATTAAGCATGTGCTTTTTAGTTTTGGATGACCTTTGTCTGCTTTCAAAAACTAGATTGATTTTTTTTCACAGTCTTTCCAAATGCAGCAAAAAAAATCTATTAGATAGATGAGAAAATTGCTTGTTAATTATCATTGTTAGCATTAATGATAGCAATTAGGTTCTAGAAAAGAAATATCAGTCCATCTGAATCATAACTTCTGAATCAGAGAACTGCATTGATGAAAACTGCTATTTATTTTTAATCCTCTGTGACAGCATTTCACTGTGTCTTAATAAAATTTGTAACTTTGAAATCCAAGTGCCAAGAGAGTTTTAAAAGTACTTTTCCAGCTGAGTTTTTTCTTCATAGTCATTTGCTTCTCTGGTGCTTGCTAAATTTATCAGTTCTCACAGTGATCCCATAAATGATGGAGATCCCCTGAAGTGGAGGTGAGCTGATAAATCTGCACTGTGTCACTTTGAACATTTCCAACTCATGGTCCTGCCTTAGAGAAAGACTTTTCTCAACAAATCAATGAGGCTCAGATTTAAAGGAAATTTGGACATCTGAATTTCACCAAAATAAGCAAAGTGATGATTGCAGGTGTCAAGAAACTGCCAGAGTATGGAAGGAAATGTAACTTTATTTATGTATTTCTAAGTTTTGATTATTAGATATGACTAGAAGCTAAATAGTGAACTCCGCAGTTTGGTGTCATTGTTGAATTTGCTGACTGGACACTCTTCCTCATCATCCAGGTAATTAATGAAGCTGTTAACCAGGACTGGAGCCAGCATGGACCCTGAGATCCACGATCCAATGAGACTTTTCCTCACTGACCACCATCATCCTCCGCGTCCCTTCAGCCAGTTTTCATTCCACCTCTCTGCCCAAGTGATGAATTTCTGTGTGAGGCCAGCATGTCATCAGCCCCAGGAAGATTCATCAACTCTGAGGGCTGCCAGCAACCTCCCTGAAATGGCCTAAGAATAATTAGTAAGATGGCTTAATCAGAGGTGTTTTGGAAAAGGTAAAAATGTTTAATTAAAGAGAAAATAACAAACTGTACAGAACAAAAGAATAAAAGCCATGCACACTGCAGGGAGGTCCCTTGCACATGCTAAGACACCCCCCAAAAAAAAGCCCCGAGAGACTCTGTGCTCTCTCTTAAGTATTCAATGATCTCAAAGGGCTTTTTGGCTTGCTGTCCAATAGAAAACAGCCACATTCCTTGAGGAACAGTTAAAGGGTGCAACAGGTGCCTTTGTCTTGGCACTGGGTCAATTACAGTGAGAAGAGCACAGAAGTTTCTGGTTCTTCTTCCTTAAAAGTTCAGGGGTGAGGCTTAAACTCTTTTCCTAATATGGGAACCCCTGCTCAGGTGTGGGGGTTGTGGGGGTGCACTGCAACACCCCTGTATCAACACCTCTGTTGGGAGGCTCTGATGTGGGACAGAGCCAGTGTCCTTCCTGAAGCCCAGGTGGGCAACAGCCTCTCCTCTCCCCTCATCTGCTCACTCTTCTCCCCTCACCTCCTGGGTCAGTCACTTCATCACAGACCTTCATCAAGCTGGTCAAGCACGACTTCTCCTTGGTGAAGCCATGCTCTCCCCCTGATCATTTCCTCCTCCTTAATCTGCCTGAAATGCTTTTCAGGACCAACTTCTCCACCACATTCCCAGGAACTGGGGTGAGGCTGACCAGCCTGTTGTTCCCTGGGTACTCCTTTTTGCCCTCTATGAAGGCAGGCATGATATTTTCTTCCCTGGTCTTTCAGGACAGCTCCCAGTCAACACAATAAATCAAATATTTCTCCCTTCTTTGTGACCTTTGGCACAAACTTCTGCATCTGTTGGCTTCCTCTTTTGGAAGATCCAGTGGACCAAATCCATAAATTCTCTATCTCACTTTTTTTTTAGATTGTTCTTTTTTCTTTGATGTAGAGATGTTCATTATTTGGGCAACTCTTAGTACACCTTGCTGTGCCTGCTTTTCACATATTGTGACCAGAGTTTGATTTAGATAATGTGAACATCAAATAACCTACACCTTCACAAACACAAGCCAGGAATCATGAAAAAGGCTAAAGGAGCTCATGAGAAATGGAAACTTTAGCAGAGAAGAAGGTTAGGAGGAATAATGATTTTTAAAAAAATTTCCATGGTTTCCAACCATGTCTAGCAGCTGCGTTGCTGTTTGCATCAGAAGTCTGGGTTTAGGGTTCGTTGTTTTCTTTTACAAATATCATACTCTTAATCATTATTGTAAAAGTGGTGAAAAGTTTATTAAGCAGTGATTGCTCAGAAACTTGTCTCTGAGTTAGGAAGTTTTCTCTTCTAACACAGAACAAAGGGCTCTGCCTGCAAATTACTTTCACTCAAGAGACAGTGGTTGGCAGGAAAGCAAAAAAAATTCCATGGCACAAGAAAGGGATTCACAGTGCATAGCCTGGAGTCCTGAGCTGTTATTGTAATTTAAAGGACTAATTAATTTAAACTGTTGTCCCCCCTTTCTGTTTGCAAAAATGTCAAAGTCCAAAGCAGCCTGAAGTAAAATCTGTCCATCATTCTGCAATTCTCTTTTCTGTTCTTTTTCTGTGCAGCACTGGTTTTCAAACCTCTGTTCTCTGCCTTGCTGTCCTTTCTCTGTTGGAACTCCAGTGTGAATGTGCATTTATTTCCATTTTTGGAGACTAATCTCTCTGCCTGGCTGTGATTTATCACCACAGCTGGTCCAATGATAATTGTCCTGTTTCTTTTAAGCATACTTTTATCTCCAGTAGCATTCACTTAATGAAAACAGAGACTTTGGGTTTAAAATATGTTGTTGGGGATGGATGCATAATGAATATTTATAGACATTTTAAAATATTTAAAATGTTCACAAACATGTTAATTTTTTTTTTCCTCTTCACATAATTTCATTTTTATAGTGTTTTCAATACTGAAGCATTTTTGGTTTACTTTGGCATTCATCTAACTCTATTGTCCTTTTTCCATGGATTTATTTGATTGGACCTTTAAATAGTTTAAGTCTCCTAAGCAAAGCAGAAATGTTCCTCAGCTCACAGGAACTCCAGAAGGCAATAAGGTCAGATGGACTTAGAAGTTTCTTTTTTCTTTTCAATTATTTATTCTTAAAAAATTTATGCTTAAGAAAAATCTCCACATATTTCCAAAAATGGCCATGGAAAATGGTAGTTCTGCAAACTGTGGCAGACTCACAGTAAATACAGAGTAAATGCTGAGAAAACTGAACTCCAGATATATAAATTCAACTACTTTATTAAGAGCAAATGGTTATGACTTTAAATAATTTCTTTAGATGGAACTTAAAACTTGAGGGATTTGAGTGTTTTGATGTTTGGCTTTTTGTTTTCCTGATTTGTGGACAAGATTCTTCTGACCTCAATTTGACACTCTGGAAGTGAGATACTTCATCTAATGTAGGCTTGCAAATTAATTTTTACATTATCACCACAGAAAGGATGCAGCAGAATTTGCTCTGGAGAGCTCTGTGTCTCACCAGAGGTGTGTGGATAAGGAGCTGCAAGAGATACCCCACTTTTCAATTGCCAAAATGAGTTAAGTGAGTCCTGGTGAGAGCTCTGACCTAGAATTAAAATTCTCAAGGATTTTAAACATTCTATAGACTTCTAATGAATAATCCCATTTCTAAATATTATCCTGACGTGATGTTAACTATTTTTTTATGAGCCACAATACCACAAATGTAATAAACAGTTACAGCTATCCTGACTGCTTCATGATAAATAGTCCCTGATTCAATATTAATAGAAGTGCATTTTAGATTGAAAAATGCAGCACACTCTAACTAAACTCCAGTGAAATGCATTATGGGTGAAGGATTTCAAGAACAAGGAAATTTTTTATGTATTGATATTTATTGACATTAGTTTTGACAACTGCATTAGGTGTGTATAGCTCGTATCCTTTACGTTATATAGTGTATTTCACATAATATTATTATTTATAAATATCTAATGCTGTTATGAATATAAACATGGGCATGCATTTGTCTGATGCAGGCAGAGATACCTTTCCTCCTACAGCTGGGCTGAAAAGATGAAGGCACCTCCTCCCTCTGATATACTCTTTGGTTTAGAGAATTTTTTTTTTCCAAGCTACTGCATCATAAATTTTAAAAAACAAACAAACAAAAAAAAGACGACAAACCCACAGTGCAACAGAAAGATATTTGTCGTAGGGTGGCACTGCAAGGTCCTGTGTGATTTTGCCCATTTATTACTTTATTTATCCTCTTCCATCACTCCTTTGGATGTGGTGGTTGTGGTGGAGGAAGGAATAGAATCACAAAACCATAATTATTAAGGCTGGGAAAATTCTTTAAGATCATAAAGTCCAACTGTCAACCCAACACCACGCTCACCACCAAGCCTCAAGTGCCACATCCACCTGTTTTTTGAACACCTCCAGGTATGGTGATCCCATCACATTCTTGGGCAGTCTGTTCCAGCTTGATCACCCTTCAATGAAGATATTTTTCTTAACAGCCAATCTAAATCTCTCTTGGTGTAACTTAGGGTCATGCCCTTGTGTGCTGTCTCTTGTTGTCTGGGAGAGGAGATTGAGCCCCACCTGGCTGCACCTTTGTCTTGGTTTGCAATACAGGATGTAACCAAAGGTGTGAATTCTGTCACCATCTCTTGAAATTGGTTGGGGAGGTGCTTTTCTCTTCTAGGACCCACTCCTCATAACTCCAGAGGGGAGGAGGTTGTGTCTTCTGTTAAAACCAGATGGGGAAGTGTTCTTTATCTCTTCCATGACCCATCCTCCCTCCAGGGGATATCTGCTGTTAATGGGCCATCGAGGCTCACTGCATGACTGATAACATTACATCATCCCATTGGGAGATGCTCCACCCAGGGGGAGGAGCCAAGCATTCCTACCTGGATAAAATCTGAGATTCAGAGCACCAGGGCAGCCTGTTTGCACTGGATTCCCAGAGGAAAACTGGACCCATCACACCACTGAACCTTCAGAGGAAAACTACACTCTTCTATAGGATCATTGCTTCAACAGAACCACATCTGTCACTCCAGGAGGACTTGATGAACTGCTCCCAACACCCTGACCAACAGGATGTCAGGTTGCATTCTGACTCTGTCAGTGTTTTCTTTCATTGTTGTTTGTTAGCTTTTTTTTTTTTGTACTGCTACGTTTTTTTTTTTAATTTTCCTAGTAAAGAACTCTTATTGCTATTCCCATATCTTCACCTGAAAGGCCCTTAATTTCAAAATTCTAATAATTCAGAGGGAGGGGGGTTTACATTCTCCATTCCAAGGGAAGCTCTGGCTTTCCTGGGCAGACATCTGTCTTCCTAAACAAGGAAGAGTCTTGTCTTCCCAAGACAACCCTCCTGTCAGGGAGTTGTAAAGAGTCCTTGAGCCTCCTTTTCTGAAGGCTGAACTCCCTCAGCTCCCTCAGCTGCTTCTCATCAAACTTGTTCCTTCAGACCCTTCCCCAGCTCTGTTGTCATTCTCTGGACATGCTTCAGAACCCTCCAAAATCCTCCTGGTAGGGATATGGCCTGCTGGAGCAGAATGAGTGCTGCCACCTTGTCTCTGCCCATAACTGCTCATCCCTCCAGCTGAAAAAGGAGGCCAAAAGAGCCACCAGGCAGAAGCAGTGACATCCCTGCTCCGTGCAGCAGAGCAGTGAAATGCACAGAGGAGAGGATTTAGCCTGTAAGCTGTTTGTCTCTGTTGTCATTGCCATTAATCAATCCGTGCTTAATGCCATTTCTTTCAATTCACTAACTCTCTGCTGCCAAATCAGTATAATCCTGTTCTCCTCACTGTCTGTGTGTGTCTCCTGACTTCACCTCCTTCCTGCTGTCTCTTCCTCCCCTGCCACCCACCTGTCTCCAAAAAGCCATGGGGGGAAATTTAATGGAAAAAAAAAATTATACAAAAATCTAAGGCATTGGTCTGGATGTCAGAGGCTCTTTCAGGCATGAAGCATGTGGCAAAATGACTGGGGATAAAAAGATACAATATATACTGGGAAACAGAGTTTGTATTCCCTGGATGGAGCAGGGTCAGCACAGCCAACCTCACACAAACACAATCTAAGAGGGACTCAACAGAGGATGAAGCAGAGTGGAGACCCCACAGCCAGACTCTGTTCCCTTGCAGGGGAGGGAACGTGGTGGTGTTTTCCAGCTGATAAAACACACACAGCAGCTGAAAACCAAGGCAAATAAAGGAGGATGTTCTGCTGTTGAATCAGCAACCCTTGAATCATGAAAAATCCCTCTGTTTGGACTGACACACGTCCCCATCCCAAAGTTATCTCAGGTGCTCTCCTGAGATATTCACCCCCAAGGTGTAGACTGCAATGAGGTCTCCCCTCAGCCTCCTCCAGGCTGAACAGACCAAGTGTCCTCATTCGCTCCTCATGTGGCTTCACCTCCAGACCCTTCACCATCTTCATCACCCTCCTTTGGATTCTATCTAACAGCTTTACATCTTTCTTATATTGAGGCACCCCCAAAACTCACACAATTTTCAAGGTGATGCTGCCCCAGTGCAGAGCAGAGCAGAACAATGGCCTCCCTTGCCTGGCTGGTGATGCTGTCCCTGATGGCCCCTGGACAGGGTTGGTTCTCCTGGCTGCCAGGGCACTGCTGACTCACATTCACCTTGCCATCATCCAGGGTTCCCAAAGTCCTTTTCTGCAGCACCAGTCCCAGTATGAAAGAGAACGACTCACCATGATAAATAGGCCAAGTGTAATTTTCTAGAGGAGGGTGTCCCTACCCATGGAAGTGGGGTGGAAATGGATGATCTTTAAAGTCAGTTCCAACCCCAAATGTTGTGTGATTCCATGATTCTGTGATTCCATGATATGTGCAGTCTTTGAAAGTGTGTTGCTGCTGTTGTAAGCAAGCTATAAAACTGCTCAGTCTATGCCCAAAGTCATCAAAAATGTTTCTGAGTGAGCAAGAACTGAAGAAAGTGGATAATTTTTATACAGAAGAGTTAAGCATGTCTGATCCTAGGACATATTTATATTTATTTATCTCACATCTTCTTGTTCTTTCTCTCTAAAGATGTCCTGAACAATAAAGATTTTCTGCTGGATTTCACTTTTGACAATGACACAAAAGAAATTTCTGATCATTTCCTACCAGATTATATAATGCTATCTTTGTTCTCAAGCCTGATCTACCACTTCTGATATTTTTCTTTCCTTCGAGAAGAGTCCAAAATTCAATATATCAGAATTAAATATCAGAATCAATACCAGAATAAAATTTACCACTGATTTGAGAGATGTAAAAATATTTTGAGAAAGTCAGTCAGGAATTGTAGAGTTTTTTTCTTTCAAGTAAAGGTGGCTGTTGTTCTAAATTATATAAATAACTTCTTTCTAAAAAATTCATGGAATTAAATTTCCCTGGTGTAATTACAGGAAGTCATGGAGACACAAAACACTAACAATGCTAAAGTATTTAAAAAAAAAAAAGGCACAAAGAAATACAACTCCTCTGTATATACACATCTACTAGAAAAAGAAAATGTCACAGTGAAGAGATACAGGAAATAAACAAATTTCAAACTAATCAGAGTTCCTCTGTTCACTTACCTTCTAAGGCACAAACAAAGAAGGGAAGATTTTAAATTACAATAGCAATAGATTTTTAAAACACAGAGTTCATAAAAATTTGAACTTCCTTGAAGGTACAATGTCTTTCCTATATAAAACTATACCACTTATATAAAACTTACATAAAAACCCTACTGTGAAGATAAGAAAATATAGGAACCTCCTAAGCAAAAGACTTATCCTGAAAAAGAGGAAAGCTAATCTTTATAAACAACTAATAGCAGTCCCTGGAAGAAAATTCCTTTAGGAGTTTATAATAGGTGAGACATCAAGTGATTTTCACACAGGTGGTGTGTTTTGGTCTGAAATTATTGGATCAGCAAATTTTGCAAGAATATAAAGAGAGAAAAGCAGAAGAGCTTCAGATTCCTTCCAATTTTCCTATTAGATATCCTCAACAATATGAATTCTATACAAAATCTGCTTTTACGACATTCTTGATGATTGTATTTGGACACACTGGGTTTTTGTCTCCTTGATATTAACTGTTCCAAAATATCACAAAAACAAGATTATTTCACACCACCTGGTCCTTGATGCCCTGTGCCCACACTGTCCCTGTACAGTTCACTGCCCAGAAGAAGGAAAAGGAGAGAAGTCTTGTCTCCAAAACAATGTCATCCCATCAAGATGGAAAAGAGAAGAAAACCCAGCAGGGAGGAGAGGAACAGAAACAATCATTCCCCGGTTTAATTTTTTGTACAATGGACTCTGGTTGTATTTTGGATCCCTGTGTCTGATTTGTGACCCCCCCCAACTTGCATCACTCACAGGTTTGCAACAGCTGGGGTTGGACAGGGACTGTTCACAAGGATAAGGTAGGGTAAGGAGGAATGGCCTTAAAATGGCGAAGGATTTAGATTAGATACTAGGAATTCTTTATAAGGGTGGTGAGACACTGGAACAGGTTGTCCAGAGAGGTTGTGGACTCCCCATCCCAGGACATATTCAAGGCCAGGTTGGATGGGGCTTGGAGCAACCTGGGATAATGGAAGGTGTCTCTTCCCATGGTAGGGGGTTGGAATGAGATGATCTTTAAGGTCCCTTCCAACCCAAACCATTCTGGGATTTTATAATTCTGTAAATCTAGAGGTTGCTCAGTGGAAAAGATGGAAATCTCTACAGCACATGGGTCTACAGAGGAGGGAGTTGAGGGCAAACACCCCAACCTCCCAGTGGGGATGTGGTGACATTGATTAGTACCATGTTCCCCACACCCATAAATTGGAAATGGGAATTGAGTGTGAGAAGTTAATAATATCTGTTTAATCAATCCTGTTCATAACTGGCCTGTCAAAGCACATTATGTCTAATTAGTGTCTTTCCTTTTTTCTTCATTTTTTTTTTCTGCTTTTCTTGTTTGAGTGTGTTTACTGAATTTTGACAACATCCAACTCCCCTGATTTTCGGAACGCGTCACTTCGAGTCAGCATCTGCTCAGTGCTCCATTTTTAGCTCAAGAACATATTGGCCTTCAGACACAAACAAGTGAAACCCCAACATCTGAATCTATTTCTGGGAAAGCATGCTGAGGGTTGGAGCTCCAAGAACATCTTTCACAGGGTTTATTAAAAATCAATATGGATATTTTTTTTTTGCTTTCCCTGAAGTCACAACAAGTTAGAGAGTTCTGTTGCTCCAGGCCGGTTGGGTGATTGGCATCCCTACCCTGATTAAACTGTATCCACTTACACACACACGTGTTAATACTCCTTCATGCCTCGCTGGTTTTATGTTACATCTTTGTCAGATGTCTGAAGATTTATTTCTCTAAATGTTGGAAATTATCCCTTGACCAACATCTAAATGAATTAGAGCCTGGAAATCCGTGTCAAGTTCAGCTGAACACGCTGTCTGTCAGCAGGAGAGAGTGAAGCTGCTTCTGATGGTCTCATTAGAGTTCACCATGTCAGCTTTGAAAGGCTCCTCTGCTGACCTGAGCACTCACGCTGCTGGCACACGTGGCTGCTTAAAATAGACTGAGCCAAAGTTCATGTGCAGTTTTTTAAAAAGGAGAAAATGAAGACAGAAGAATAAGAGGCATCAGGATAAAGCCAGTGAGAATGTTACTGCAATTCTAATTTCTCTTTTTCAGTCATGCTTTAGGGGGTTTTTCTGGCCTGGTATTTTTAGTTAAAGATCAGGGTCTTGACATGACAGGTTAAAAGGGATTGAAAAGCTCCAGTTCCAACTATAAATGTTGTGGTCCAGCTTCTTAAGTAATGTAATCAAAACATGTAATGCTGAGTCTAGGAACTTCTAATGCAAAATGAGGAAGAGTCTGCCCAGGGAGGTGGTGGAATCTCCATTCCTGATTAAAAAAAAAAAAAAAAAAAAAAAAAAAAAAGTGGTTGTTGAGCTTGTGGACATGGTTTAGTGGTGGGCTGGGCAGTGCTGGGTTAATGGTTAGAATTTATGATCTAAGAGACCTTCTCCAACCAAGAGATGTTATTTCTGAATGGAAAGAGAGAGATCATGCAAAATGCATCCATTAGCAGCACATGTCAGCCACTCAGAAAGATGGGGAAGAAAACCTCTGCTCAAAACACAGAGCCCAGTAAAACCTGGAGAACAAAGCAGGTTAATTTGCTATCCAGGGTTGACATTAATTAAGTGCTGACACAGACAAATGTTTTTTTCTTTCCTGGATATTTATCTTTATGCAGGTGGATAGAAAGATATTATAGTCAGCTCCCTTGGGAGCATGGAAGCAATCAATCCAATTCTTGCACAATTTATCCATGCTTCTCTCTACGTCCCATTAAAACAAAAAATAAAGTCCTCCTGGTTCTTAATTGTCTTGGGTCACTTCATGTATATGTAGATGTGTGTTTTGTTCTTGGATGAAGTCTGTGAGTGCATAAATCATCACATCCCTTAAAAATTTCTCTCAGCTTTTGTAACCTCACTGTGCTGCTGATTAATTTCAATTAACTTAATCTAAGATGGCAAAATATTTAACAGATACGGGTGGCACATCATTGTTATTAATGTTGTCAGGGCTAATTGGAGTGTCATACCATTCTAATATTACCTCAGTTTGTCGGCTTCTTTCAAATCCAGATAAATAAGTACATGGATTAGGTAGCAAGTAAGCAGTGCAGGTAATGAAATAGCATTTCAAACCATGTCTCCAAGCACTTTTTTATCCTACCAGCATTAATAATCTAAAAGGAGATCTTTATTTTCCTTTTTCTATTTCTTTCTGCTTCTGTTGTTTTTCAAGTAGGCTGTTTCCCTTTTAGATTCTTAGAAAATGAGAAGCTGGAGTCGCCTTAGGGGCAAATGTTTTAAAGGGATGTGTTATTTCCTCTATACTGATAATTTATAACATGAGGAGATCTCCTCTCCTACCCTTACCCTCTTCCCAATTGTTAATCATTTGGCACTCTGTAAAAAATGACATTTTTACTTTACACTTCTGTATGGCTAGTCAAAGATCCAATTCAAGACATCATGAACACAAGTTTATTTCACTTCCTTTGAGCACAATTCTGTTTAAGACACACTTAACTTTAAGAACACACTTAAGTCTCTCAAAGCGCTTTGTTGCATGTGGGACAGAGAACAAGAAAACCTTAAAAAACAGCAAGAGAAAGATTTTTGAAAATGTTTATCTGAGTGTATATGCACTTCGGTTTCCTTTTAATAAAGGAAGGGTGAAAGAGAAGGGCAGAATTTTTCTTGATAGTAATAATGCAGCTGAGACCCAGACTATTTGAAGACTTTTTTTTATTTTCAAAGGCCATGGTGCACAGTTGTCAGATGTTTCATTTTCTTTGTTTCCTTATTATTATCATGACACTTCATCATTTTGCTTCTGAAAAGTTTTCTCAAAGAACACAAAAGGATGAGGGTTTTTTTTAGTACCTAGTCCATGTTGGAAGGGAAGGACTGGAATAAAATTCCCATCTCTGAGCTGTTACAAGTACCTTTTCCAAACATCTAAGTCTGTCTTTCAATCACCTGTGCTGTGGTTCATAATTTTAAAACAGAATGCATCTTTTACAATTTCAGTAAAGAGAGAGAGAACAAAAAGACCAATCAAGGAATATCAGCTTTGCCAAAAAAGAAATAAAATTGATTTGAGATGCTAATCTCAGAAAAGACCCCAACTTTTCTGTACTCAAAAAACCCCTCAACCCAAAAGCTCTTTTGTTGCAACCCTTTACATATTTATTTCCTATCCAATTATCCTCTTTGGTGGGATAAAAAATATACTGACATCATGTTCATTTATTGTTGAACCATAAGAATTAACCCCTTCTCCTTCCATGTGTGTATCAGTTGAGGTAGGAAATGGAGAGTACATGGACTGCCAAGTTTAGAAGATTTTATAAAAATTGTTCCTACGTGTATGCTTTCTGCCCCAATGACTGATATTTTACAGTGTGTCATGGGAATGGAAATAATTTCTTTCCTTTCCTTTCCTTTCCNATGTGTATCAGTTGAGGTAGAAAATGAAGAGTACAGGGACTGCCAGGTCTAGATTTTATCAAAATGAGCCTGAGAAATCAAGCCACCAGAATATCCTTTGTCACATGGATGCACTCCTCACATCATTAGCTCAATTTTAGATTTCCAAAGAAATCATCCTGGTTCTGAGGGCAGAAAACACACACTACCAGGGAACACTCCACAAATATGGAGAAGGAGTTTAGTTTCTGTTATTTACATCCATCAGAGCAAAACTTGGCACAGGAAAAAAATTCCCCAGTACCACAGATTAGTCCAAATAGCACTGTCCAAGTGCAAAGTTAATTATTGTTTATTTTGGTGCTGCTTCTTTCCATTAGTTTGCATTCTGATTCCAAGTTATGAAAGCCAGGGCCAGTGTCCTTCTGTAACTGGGTAGATTTTAAATGCATAAAATATCCTCTCAAGGCATCCAAGAAAAGCAGCTTCTCTTAATTCCTGCCTCTCACTGAGTTTTTGATTCAAGAGAAGTTTTGCCCACTATGGACAAGATGTCATTGATCAGCTGTTTGTCAAAGTCCTGAGTTTTAGAGTCTCTGTCTTCTTTTTCCCACCGAGAACCAAATAAATGTTTCTCTAAACACACTGTGATGAAGAAACCTTGAAAGTTTTCCAGGATGAGATTAAACATCCTACATAAAGCTGGGGTGTAACAAAGCTGTAGATTCTTGATTGATAAAATTATGGGAGTTTATACTGTGACAGTTCATATAACAAATTTTTCATTTGGTGCTTTTCAAGTGGGAATCACAAACTCTAATCCAACAGAACCCACAATGATGAATTGCTGCCTTGGACAGGCAAGGCCACACGATGCAGAACCGGGCACAAGTTTGGTTTCAGCAACCAAGCACAAGGACAAGCAGTGACAGGACAAAGGGGAAGGATTTAAAGCTGAAAGAGGGCAGATTTGGATTGGGTGTTGCAAAGAAATTCTTTGCTCTGAGCATGATTAGGCCCTGGCACAGGCTGCCCAGAGGAGCTGTGGCTGCCCCATCCCTGGAAGTGTCCAAGGCCAGGTTGGAGAGGGCTCTGAACAACCTGGTCTGGTGGAAACTGTCCCAGCCCATAGCATGGGTTTGGAACAACATGGTCTTTAAATCCCTTCCAACCCAACCCATTCTATAATTCTGTGACCACCCAAAGGTATTTTATTTGGCACCCTAACAGAAATTACAGAGAGAAATCCATTCATCAGTGATGTTGCCATCAGAACCTCCGGAAGCTACCTGCTTTCTCTCCACCTCAGTATTGTTCTGTCTGCACATCTAAATCCTTCTAGATGTCATTTGCAACATCTGCAGAAGGTGGTTGTTGTAGTCAACCAGAGAGGATTCAGTTTCTTCATGCAGGAAAAATCCATTCTTTATTCACATAACCCATTTTTATACAGTTTTCACAGATCTCGTGTTCAGCTCCAATGGTCTAGTAGTTTTCTTGCCACTCAATTAATTGGTTATAAAATGGCATTTTACTTGTCCATCAAATCTCTCTATTCTTGGATTGTTTACTTTTTTTTCTTTTACTGATTCTTATGGGATAGATTTATTGTTTACACAGGTGTGAACAGTTCAGTCACCAGAATAGTTTGTTGTGCTAACTGCTTTCACTCTTATGATTCTTCACATGGGAAGTTACAACCTGACTGCTAGCTTGGCTAGAGTAGCAGGGCTTAAACCACATTTTGTAAGCCTTTCTTTTATATCTTTGCCTGTATGTAACAGGTGGTTACATTTGAACCCGTGTTACTGTCTCAATTTCCACATACCACTAATTTATTTAATTTCCCCATTGCTTCTGTAAATGAATGTGTTGTGTTCTTTCACCAGTTCCTCTAACAAAACTAATTTTCCCTTCTTCAGTTCTATGAATTTTGCCCTTGGTAGTGGTTCTGAAAGGAAAACACTCGTTACAGACATTAGTTGATCTCAAGTTTCATTAAGTCCCAAAGGACTTTCACCAAATACATTTATTCTAAAGGCATGATGGTGAAAATGAGTGTGAGATAACTGAAACATAAAAGGAATTGATAATCACTCGGTACCTAAAATCATATCCCAGACATTTTGCTTGTGCTTTCAGTGATATTCTAGAAAATGCTCATTCTACTGCATCTGTTCTAGTTCTTTGCAACATACTTCTAAAAATTATTTAGGAGGTTGACTTTGTTCATTTTTGTGGGAACATATCCTTCTCCTTAAGTACTTTCCTTAAATTTATCCATTTAAAAAAACATTCAATATATTCAGAAAGAAACATTTATCCTTCTCTAGCAACCATAGAAATAAAAAGTGCTTAATAATTGCAGGCACCTCCTCTTTTTTGTTTATGGCAGAGTTAACACAGACAAAATTTCCTTCTTATTTTGTATTTGAACACTAATTTGCCTTGAGGATCCTTTGTATCAGTTGTTCTTCAGCATAAAACACTGAATTATCAGGTTCCCTGCCCATGGGTTTTGGTTACTGGGCTAATGACCATTCAGCTTTGCTTGTAGGAGTTACAAGAACTTGAAGCAACCAGACACAATCTGCTCTGCAAATTTCAGCTTCCATTCCTGTTTTGTGCCGTTCTGGCTCATCACAGGCACTCTTATTCACTGCTGACCTCCAACAAGAGTCAGAAATCTTCCCCCTCCTCAAACAGTTCTTCTTGTGTTCCTTCAATTTTGCTTCAGTAGTAGTGGTAGCTTGAACACAGCTTTGTGTGATGTCAGAATGTTGAGTAGCTGTGGCTCTGGAAGGGTATTTACCTATTCTGGATGAAATATGGCCCAGATATAACTCACTACAAACCTAACTCTACTCTCAGTGACACAGTCAGCTGACAACAATAAGTTGAAGCCCAGCCTTTCAAACCTGGGGATGCCCTCATGGGACACCAGCCCTGTTTAAAAAAAAACCAGTTTTTTTTAATTATTATTTCTGCTTGGTACATCTCTGCTTCTTTTCAAATTTTCCAGCAATCATAACCCAGGAAAGAGTGGGAAATGTGTTGGGGGAAGCAAAAAAGCAATGATTGTGTGATTGTGAGGATTTCAGCTTTGCTCTCCTGTGCAGTATCTTTTGTACAAGATGGNGTTGTATGATTGTGAGGATTCCAGCTTTGCTCTCCTGGGGTAATTATGCTGTGCAGTATCTTTTGTACAAGATGGAAATACATAGAGAATTAGAGTATTTGACTGTAAAAAATATAATTTTGAAGTTTTGTCTGACTTCTGCAGGCTGTCAGGCTGAAAAATCCCTTGTTCCAGGCACTCTGCTCCCCCTGGGTGAGAACTGCAATATTGCAAACCTGGTCCTCCTCAGATGGAGACAGGCAGGATATTCCCCAGCTGTGCTTGTCCTCACTGCTGCAGCTGCTCCTAAAGGAGATCTGTCTTTCAGAGCAATAGCAGAGGATTGGAGTCACTGGAAACTTGTCCATCATCTCTATTTTATCAAATGGAATGTTTCAGAAAGCATGTTTCCTCTAAAACATTCATGCTCAATAAAGCATTCATGTATTTCTACTTTCTACAAGTGGGGATGAACACAGTGACAGCAAAGCTGAGGCTCCAAGCTGGCTGAGGACATCCACACAAATCCACACAGTCCTCTCAAGTATCCACACTAGGACACCACCTAAAAGTGATATTTAACACATCACCTGAATCCGTTGTTCCATTTCAATTTGTTATATCTGGAGCTTCAGTGGTTCCCTTGGAAAACTGCACACTTAATATCCCCTGCTTAATTCCACCTATACAGCAGAGGAAAATCTCTCACAGACACCAGCTTCAGCTCGTCAGCTCTCACTAAGAAGACATGAGTTTTCCACCCTGGAGATTTTTTCTGTCACAGCTGCTCCATCTGTTCTCATTTCTCACCCTAAAACCAGCTGTGGAGCAACTGCCATGCACAGCACCCCACTGGCACTGACTTCCAGCAACTGAGAGGTTTTGAGGACAGAGGCAGATTCTGTTGGGACCCTTTCTAAACTAAAATCTTTGTAAAGTCCAGGCCAAGAGCCATTGTCCTGGAGTAAATTCCCTGACATTGTCTAGATTTATGGAAAAAAATCATCAAATTTTACATTTAGAAAAGAATTACTGTCATTTTGGAGGTGGTTACTGCAGCCTGCCAAAGTGAGGCAAAGTAGGGAGCTCCCATCACTATAAAGTGCTTTCTCTGCTACAAAACATCAGTGGGATTCCTGCTGGCTTTATCTACCCATCCCATTAACCAAACAGTAAAGTTTCTTCACCTGATAGGTGAAGCAAATTGTTTAGACAAATAAATGCAGCAAGAAACTCCCCTCCTCCTTGTGCTGTACTTGTGTGGATAAATAGTCACCTCTGTAGTGGAAGAAAGTATTTAAAGTAAAGAAAAACAGTCATGAGATCACAGGAGAATACAATTGCTTTTTTTTAAAAAAAGCAACAAACTGATGGATGCATAACTAAACAAATAAGATTATAAGATACTGGAGATAGACAAAAGCAGAGAGCTACAGCCTGAGCACACTGCACAGGACATGTTTTTGATTATTAAAGCAAACTTTCTCTGTAGATTCCCACCTCCCCATCTCCCAGTTTTGTGTTGGTGCTTGCTCAGTTTTGAAGGGGTTTCTGTGCTGTATTTGCCACAGAAAGGACTGACCATGGTGTTCACACCTTCCTTTAATTCACTGGATCCTAAGCTTAAAGACCCCTCAGAACTCCCTCAGCAAGGTTCATCTCCACTGGCACCATGGAGCTTTACCTTCCAGCCAGCACTTCCAGAGCCTCTGTGTCCCCTTTGCACAGGGTGACCACAAAACCAGAGACTGAGAACTCAGACTACAGTGTGACAGTGCTCTGGAAACATGAGAGAGAGATCTTTGTATCGATGGGAAGGCAAATGAGAAGATAAATTTGAGCAGGTGAAGAGTGACAGGGATATGGCTCTGCCTGAGTGCCCAGATGGAGATGGATTGAACTGGTGATCCTGTTAAATGTTGCCTCCACAGTAATGGATATTCTGGTCTCTGAAAAGGCTCTTTTATTAAATATCATCCAGCCATATTTTCTGTATCTTTTCCTGTATTTATCTTTGAACTACAGTGAAGGAGTAATTCGTAAATACAGCACAAGTTCTGCCTTCTGTTTCCATCAGGCATCTGCAGCAACAACCCCAGTGATGAACCAGCTCCACTGCTGGCACTACTCTGACTCAAAGTGCTACCCAAAGTCAGAGAACAAACTAAAAGCCTTTCATCAGTATCACTTTGATTAGCCTTTAATTAGATGGCCCTTGAGACTGGTCAGAACACAGCCTTTCCCAATATTGTGCAATGTCAGAGACTGGATCTTGGCCTGGTTTCAATTAGAGAAATTACCTAATTGCTTAATGGATTAAAATTCTCCCAAATTGTCAGGGTTTGGATATTGGCATCTGCCTTGAAGATTATTTGTGGTTGTAACTGGCTCAGGTGACCTCATGGCTGGGTTTTATTTGAATTCTTCCTCAGAGAAACTGTAAAAAAATACTGATGCAGATTTCTGTCAGCCTATCAGATTTCATGTCCAGAATACAGGAATTTCAATTTTTCACAGGATTTTGTTCTTTGCAATTCCTGCTCTAGATGGAAGTTGAAGGCTGATTTCAGTGACCCAGCTTAATGTCCTTGAAACAGCCCCACAAAATATGCACTCTCAGACCCCTGGTTTCTCTAGTACACAGGTTTCTCTAGCACTCTGAGACTTATGTCTCCACTGAGTGCTTCCCACAACTGCATCTCCAGAGAGGAAAATAATCAGGAACAGACTGCAGTGGACAAGAGGAGAGATGACAGCCCTTCACTCTCATCTCTTCCTCATACTCTAATGTTTTTCCTTCCCAATCCACCCTGACCCCTTCTTTTCTCTGCACTTTTGCCCTCACTGATAAGAAACTCTCCTTTAAAGTTTTTTTTTTCTCCATTTGTCCCAGTTTGACTGTAGCCATACTCAAATTTGACATTTCTGATACCGTCACCTGTATAATCCCAGCCTTCTTTAATATTACTGATATGGATCTCTAGGCACTCTTGGCCTTGTAATCACAAAGGTCTCCAGAATTTCCCTCCAATTAGTGCTGAAGTTTGGTTGTCCTTTACTTAACTCCACCTGTGGAACCCAGCCATTTGTCATGAGGCTCCCTGTAACTTTTATACGTTTCTCACTCTGTTATATTTTGCAATTTCTCACATCCAAATTTTCTAGTCTGTTCAGCTAATGCCAGACTAGAGCTTAATCATCTGCTTAAACACCTTAATATCTGCCATCCTTATGGCTGTATCCAACAGAAAAATAAATTAAAAAATAAATTTAAAAAATAGGAAGAAATAAAAGAAAATGTGGAAATAAAGGAAACTTCGAGTAAACCCCAGATAATGGAACTGTATGATGTCCTGCCAAGGTGATAACATGGGGAAGAACTGGAATTGTTTCACACAGGGTCAGCTTCTGGGGATGTTTCCTGCTGCACCACGCCCTGTGGGGTGTAGAGTTGGTAGTTCTGGATCAGACACTGATTTTTAGAAGCAGAGATTTTAATGCCAGAAGGAGCACACACTGACAACATAATCTAACCTCGTACATCACACTATGCACAGCTATTCGCCAAGTTTCTCCTGCAGAAAAGCAAGTGGGTGTTCAGCTGCAGCGCTGCCTTGCAGAAAAACCGTACACTTTTTCAAAAGATATCAAGAAAGGGAAATTTTATTGCTTTCTGTAGTGGTTTAACCACTGGAACAAATCCTCCTCTCTTTACAAAGAAGTGTATCCCTCTATTGAGCCCATCTGATATGAAAATTGGGGATTTTTCCATGGCTTAACCATCCCTATTAAGCCTGCTGTTTTCTGCCCAGTACCTACCATCAAGTCAGTTCTCACCAGCTTTGCAATAAGCAAACTGGTATTTACAGGTATTAACTGGTGTTTGCTTTGAGAGAAACACCTTGTGACTCCTGCATGCACTTTCTCCATGATTACACACCCTTTATGAATGCCTGGCAACCCCAAAATGTTGTGACATCCCAGCATCTGCACTTTCATAGAATGCAGGTAAAGTCCTCTGTCTACCTCAGCTAAGCAAACTTTTTTGAATAAACCCACAGGTGATGTTATCTTTTGACCACCATCTGATTGGAAACACTTTTTTTTCCAGATTTTTGTTTATAGCAAGTGTTGTTGGTTTGGAGTTTTGTTTCTTGGGTTTTTGGGGGGTGGTTTGTAGGGTTTTTTTCAGTTTGTTGTTGTTGTTGTTGTTGTTGTTTTTATTACTTGGTTTGGATTTTTTTTTCAAAAATACCATGTCCTGGTTTCAGCTGGAACAGAGCTAATTTTCTTCCTAGTGATTGGTGCAGTGCTGAGGTTTGGATTTAGGATGAGAATAATGTTCAAGACACAGTGCTGGTTGTTGCTGAGCTATGTTCACACTAAATCAAGGACTTCTACCACTCCTCTGCTAGAGAAAGGCTGAGGGTGCACAAGAAACTGGGAGGGGACAGAGCTGGTTCTGCTGACCCCAGCTGAGCCAAGGGATATTCCAGAGCATCTGCTGTCATGTTGATCAATAAAGCTGGCAGGACTCAGGTGGCAGACACTGCTCAGGGACTGGCTGGGTATCAGTCAGCAGGTGATGAGAAATTACATTATACTTCACTTATTTTATTTATTCTTTCTTCATTATTGTCATTTCCCCTTCCTTTCCTGTCCTACTGAACTGACTTTTTCTCAACCCACAAGTTTCACCCTATCTTTTCCCACTTCTCTCCCTGTTCCCTCTACGGAAGAATGAGTGAACAGCTCTGTGGTGTTTAGCTGTGTTCCAGGTTAAACCACAGCAAACTGCTTCAGTCTCCCCTGAATAACTGTACTGACCCCTGTCCATCCAGCAAGAGTTTTATTTGTGCTGCCAACACATAGAATTCAGCATCTGATGGTCTTAGATCACTTTTATATGTATTCTACCTACCAATGGATCCAGACTACACAAGTGTCCTATCCTAATCTCTACTTTCCTCTTAGAAATCTTGTTTTTTAAACCACTCACTTCGTCAGCAATAGGTTTATAAAATCTTGTGGAAGTCTACAGCCTTGCTGACACCAGTGCTAAAATAATCTATACAAAGACAGTAAATAAATCCAAACATTGGATTAGATGTTCAGCTGTAAAACCATGCTGTGTGCTCTTCTTGGTTTTAACCTTGAATGGTCCATAAATCTCTCCCTAGACATGGCTTTCCTTTCATTTTAAGATTCCATGTCCTGGGAATGCACTTCCCTTTTCATTTGGCAATAAAAATTCTGTCCTTGACTAATGGTACCCATGTTAAGAGATCTCATATTCTGTGAATAAACAATCTGGTATTCTGCACCCCATCAATCCATACATCATGTCCAAACCATTATGAGGAGCAAGGTTGTAGTTTACTAGCAGCATAAAATTAGGATGGCACTGGGTCAATAACATTAGAAACCCAGTGGTAGTTGTAGGTCCAGCTCTTGTTTTCTCAGCCAGGAGACAAACTGGAAATCCACTACCCAAAGAAACAGGTGTGAGTTAAGCATTCCCATTTATTCACCAAGTAGTCTGTATGCCCTTATTATATCAGAATTAAAAATACTCTTACTTCCTCTCTTAAATAAATAAACAAATAAATCTTCTGCTTTATTTCTCAAAACCAGAAAGTTTAACCAACAAATTCATCTCTCATCCTTGTCCTTGGCAGGAGTATTGGGAAAAGATGATTTCAAGCTCCCTTCCCAACCCAAACCATTCTGTGATTCTCTGATTCTAGGAATGCATTTATGTCTCACATTGTTCTGCACAGGCAAAGAGTCAAAGAGGAACACCTTGGTTTCAAACTGATGGTATCCATGCACTAGAAAGGCTTCTCCAGCTTTTTCTTTAAAGCATTCCTCTGATGTGTCTCTTTAATCTGTTTTCAGTGATTATTAGGCCAGGCTGGCCAGGAATACACTGCAGAATTAAAGAGGAAAGAGGAATGTAGTAACTCCTCTTCATTAACAGAGGAGTTAGCAGTTCATTAGCAAGTGAGGCTGAACCTCTCTATTGTGTGAGGCTAGATTTCCAGGTATGGCCAGAGCTTTAGTTTGGGCAGATAAAATCACATCAGAGTACATATTAATCAGAATAATTTTGTATGAAGCAGAGTGATGAGAAGGATGGGCTGTTCTGCTGGCATTATCAAGGGAGCTGTGAGCTTTGGCACACAAAGAACAATTAAGGTTGGAAAAGACCTTCAAGACCATCAAGTTCAATGTTTAACCAAATACCATAATACCAGGAAGTGTCACATCTACTTATTTCTTTGAACACTTCCAGAGATGGAGACTCCGCCATTTCCTTGAGTGGCTTCTTCCAATGCTTAACCACTCTTTCAGTAAAGAATTTTTTCTTAATATCCAGCCTGAACCTCTTCTGGGACAATTTGAGGCCATTTCCTTATGTCTTGCTGCTTGTTACCTAGGAGAAGAGGCTGACCTTCACCTGAGTACAACTCCTGTCAGGGAGTTTTAGGGAACACGACCAAGAGCCAGGTCTGGTCCATGTAGACATGAAGAAGACCTGGCTCTTAGACAAAGTCACCATGAGCCTTCCAGCACAAACTGGTTTGTGTACCAAGTTCAGTTTGCTGAAATGCTGCCATCTACCCACTGGGGTGATAGAATTCTTTAAAATCTCATTCTTCTGCAGAACTTTGTTCCAATTCCTCATTTTTTGAAGGCCAGCACATCACAGCATCTCCAGGCCCACATGGCAAAGGGGTAGAAGATTTTTATGGCTACCTTTTGAGGAGAGGTCAATGTCACATTGGGTAGAGAAAAGGAGAAATGAGATGCAAGTCAGCTCCTCTCACACAAGGGAAAGGCTCCACTGAACTCTCACTCTGGTGGTTTCTCCTGCTGGATGGTGGCAGCAGAATTTATGTAGGAAGTTGATGGATGTCAGTCTCTTGTCCCAGGTAGCAGGTGACAGAATGACAGGACAAGGCCTCAAGTTGAGCCACAGGATTTAGATTTCGATTGGATATCAGAAGAACTTTCTTCATGGAAATTGCTTCATGTCAAGAGCTGGAACAGGCTGCCCAAGTAATTGGTGAAGCCACAATCCCTGAAAGTATTTAAAAAAAAACATGTGACACTTGGGGACATGGTTTAGCAGTGGATGTGGTGGTTGTGCTGTGTTGATGGTTGGACTTGGTGATCTTAAAGGTCTTTTCCAACTTCAGTGATTCTATGAACGTTTTTATGAATCTTCTGCTGCCGCCACCACATATTTGTCTCAGGAGTCAGCATCTCTCAGGACATAAAGCACCACAATTTGCCCTCACTGCAGTGGGACACAATGCACAAGTCTAATTCCACTCTAATGAGGGTTAAATAATAAAACAGAGCTGGAGACAGGCAGGGGTGTAGAAATCACTGTACCTCAAAGAGCTGCAGGAAGACAAATCTGAGCAAGACCAGACATTCATAATATTCTCAGAAATAAATTTTGCTCCAACCAAGTCGTTTCCTTGCCAGTCCTTTCCCTCATCCCAGAGGGAGATTTGTGGTGTGATATGTCGGAATCGATGCCATGTTGCTTTGCATCACTCATTGCCCTGCTCCTGCTCAGAAAAGTGTAATTTCTAGGCTATAAATATTTCTAGTGAAGAGATAATGTTCCGGGTTTCTTCCCATTTCAGCCAGTGAGGTCACTAAGAGCTACCCTATTTATCATCCACATTTCATCTGCCAACCCTTTTGTTTACTGACCTTGAAAGAATTTCACATGAATTCATCAGGAAGGCACGTCCTTTGCTACTTTGGCATTTACTTGCCGTTAATAGGGCAAATGTGTGGAAAGTATTTTTGAAGAACCCATCCCCTTTCATACATTTCTGGATCATAATTTTGTTACAGTGCTCCCTCTTTAATCTGTGTTATGTGTTTTCCATGGACAGAGGTCCTTCATCAAACCAGATAATTTTATTTGCTGAGAGATGCTTTTGTGCAAAACCTGATGCCTAATTTATGAGATAAGCTGGACTGACAACAAAATGACCTTCTCCCTCTATCTGGTTATTAAATTGTTTGTGATCTAATAAAATGCTGGTAATACACTCCATTTCAGCAGGGCTTTAATTTCCTACCTGACATTTAGATTAAAAAGAGTGTGGATTCAGGGAACAAATTTGTCACAGTCTGAAAACAGCCTTGACAAAAGCTGAGCTCTGCTACCCACCAAACACCTCAGAGGGAAGAGTGGTGTGCAGCCCATGACTCTGAAAGGTAAAAGACACAGCAAGGCAGGATTTCCCTCCTCCTCCACACTCATTTGGCTGCTGGATGACTGAACACAGCAGGGAGGCGGGGGGAACATGTCACACAGGGATCTGCCCTGGTCCTGGCTGTCATCTTCACCACTGCTATTCATGAGACTGAATAAAAGCAAATCATATTTCTTTCTGTCACCTGCACTAAAAACAAGTATTCCTGACTAATTCTGGAGCAGGGCTTTGTTTGCCAGCCAGAGGACAGTGATGCATGAGCTCTCTCAGCCTTCTGTCATCCTCTGGGTATCCTCAGAGATAGCATCATCCCCTCTGGCTCTGTCAATACAGCCACAGGGAAATGCTTGAGCCTGTTCTCCAAGCCAGACTCCACTGCCTTCCTTGCTTGCTGCTCTCCAGGCAAACATGGGCTCAGGAATGGAATTAACCTGTTATCTCAGAGCAAGACACATTTTCATGCAGGAGGAAAATAGGATGTGCCTTCACACCACAGTGATTTTCTGTATAACACCGAGCCTTGCGATATTTCAGCAAGTGTAAAAGTATCAGTTCACTACTCTTCCCAATACACTGAACAGGCATTCTCCCTGAAAAATCCAGATTTTCTTACAGAGGTAAAGTTCCAGAATGAACATAACTGGTTTTCGAGGATTGTGTTATCATGAAATATCTTTTGCAGCAGGCAGAGCTCTCCACCAGGAAACCATTCCATGGATCTCCAGCTTACACTGAATCAGGAGATGCTGACATTCTAACAGTCTTATCTTCTCAGGGAAGTCTGAAAATACAGCCTTTTAGTAAACGGAGAGGAAAATTGAGTGGGAAAAACTGAGAGGGAAGAAACCTCACTAACACAAAAATACCATAAGGTATCTCAATAACTGTGGAAGCTTGCCTCAATGGAACCTTAAATTTCTCTGACTCCTTCAGTCTTCACTCAGCCACCTATTTTATATCACTGAATTCAGCAGTGCTTTCTGACAGGAAAATAAAAGAGAAAAGTTTAGGAGCATGGGTAGCAAAGGTACTGTGCAAGAGAAAAGAAAAATGAAAGGAGAGCTGGGTCTTACTTCAGGAAACTTATAAAGCTTTAATTACTGTGGGAACCCACAGTGACATAACTCAGCCAAGAGCTCTTTGAGATTTGATTCTCATTACAAGTTTCTTCTGCTGAGAGATAAGGAAAGAAGAAGAAAAAACCTTTCTAATATTTCAGTGCTGGCTTTTATAAAGAGATCTTCTCCCTTAAAGTACTCTGGCACCTTTTTTCAGGTCTGTTTGGATTGCTGTAACTGTATATTCTGGGGTTTGTTTTACATCAAACCTGCTTCCAATCTCGATTGCATGAAGAATGTCTATTTTGTTCAATCTTATTTGATACCAGATCCTCTTATAACATTTCATTTCCCTACTCTGCTTTTTGTATTTTAGTTCATTCAAAATAAAATTAAGATAATTTTTAAAGGCCTGTATGTAGCTGTGGTGGTGCATCCCACCCTCCTCAGACCAAAGAGATCTGAAATCCTCATTAGGTTCTGGCACTGACAAACAGCACCTGGGCTGAGCTTCTCTTGAGCTTATCAGAAACACAGACTGCTCCTAGGGACTTGTGCTGTCTAAGGAGCTCTGCTTTTTAATGAACAGCCTTGGAAACTTATTTTTCTTGCCTGAGTAACAACCTGAGTAGAACAACATTCTTCTTATGGAACTTTGAAAAGTTGCTGACCTGAATTATGGCCAGGATGGAAAACTGCAGTGGCTAAACCCCACTCTCTTGCAGCCCTATAAACAGAGGTTCAGAGTGAGACCTTTTGAGTTCTCCTGGACCACAGAGGGCTGTGAGCAGCATCTCCATCTGAGTGGACACCTCTCAAAGCCAGAGAATTCTGGGGGACCAGTGAACAATGATGGATCCTGGGCTGATCCCTCTCGCTCCTCAAGGCTCAACTCTTCACCTGTTCAGAAGATGTAAAAGCACCAAATGTGACTCCTTCCCTGACTTTGAGAGGGTTTATACCTTGTACACACTCCTTTAGGTCTGTGTGCATTCACACAGCATATGCTACACCAAATGTACAGTGAATGTCAATTCTCATAGAGTCTTGAGCACATTAGATTTGTAAATCAGGCCTATAAGTGAGTCACTGTTGTGTTTACAGTAAATTCTATAGAATCCTGTGTTAAATTGTTTGATTTAAGCTATCAGTTAAGTGCTGTTGAGTTTAAGTGCTGTTAAAACCTTTAGGACTAAATCTTTAGTCCAAACCCAAGTCCAAGGCTGAGTTTGGCAAGAGGGTCCACTCTGAACCTAGTCACTGACTGGGAAGGTTTCCCTCATTCCTTTCTGACCTTAACCTACCTCAAGTGTCCATATCTCCAAAACAGTAAAAACATTTGCTTGGTAGAAAAGTCAGATTTCCACTTTCGTTAGGTCCTGGGGTCCATTGCACTTTTCAAGCTGTCTTCACCTGTTCTCCCTCACACTGATAAGGTGATCAGGGTTCTAATACAGGCATGTCCAGGTAGAAATTTCCTTGTCAGATTTACAGTCTTTGGACTAGCAGAATTGAAAACTACAAAGCAACATGGCACCTGCAGTGATACTTTAGGGGTTTACCTCCATAGTTGACTGGATTTTAGTGGGTTTTGTTTACCCATCCAAAATATTACCCCATCTTCAGGACAAATCTATCCTGGACACCTCTGCCAGGGGAAGGATTCACTCACAAGCTGCCTGAATCCTTGGGAGACCTGTTTGCCCAGCTGGCCCAGCCCCCAGCAGCATCTTATCCCCTTTTCAGGCAGATGTGCACCAAGAGCTCAGCTCCCTCATTTCTGTAATTCAGTAATGATGCATCCAGACAGATCCTCCTGCAATCCCCACCTGGCTGTCTTATCTTAGGACAAACCACGTTTCCCATGAGAGACTGAAAAGGAAGGGGTGGTGTGTGTGTTTGAGGGCTGATGGGAAGGATGCTTGGGAAGACCTGACTCCCACCATCACACTGGTCTCCTGTCTTGGGCTTAAAATCAAACTTTATTCCACCCATCATGGCACCCACACAGCCATTCCACAGAAATACATCAGTTTGGGAAGTGAGCATCCTGAATCTGGCAGGAGTCCACAGATGAATCAAGGGGTAGTACCTGTAGCTAGAAAGACAGGAAAAAAGGGCTGATTAAAGAACTGTGCTCAAGCCCTTGAAGGCTGTTTTAAGCCTTTAGTCTGGGGATTTTTTGGCAGTGTTCTTAATCTCAATGAGTCTGGAGGATGAATGGCACTGCAGGAGGAGAGCCCTGGAGCCATGCAGGTGCTGATGTGCTGGCTCTGCACCTTTTATCAGAAAAGGGACTGAGATGTCCATTTCTGGTGAAGACAGAACACCCCTCTTGCTTTGCTGCTGCTCCTCTCTGTCCGCAGCACTGACACCTCTGCCAGGGAATGTGTGAAGTCAAGATTTTAAACCCTCTTACTTCATGTAAGGTTGCTTAGGAAGTTTGCTCTTACATAGAAAAGTATGAAATAATCCCAAATCAGATCTTCCCAGTGACAGAAACGTCCAAGGGCTCATCATGATGATCAAAGAAGCATTGCAAGTATAAACACATATAAACATTTTTACAGCTGCTTTAGCTGAGTGTGTATTGACACTGTATTATGCCTTTTCTTCAGGTCATGTCAGCATTGGTTCAGCTGCCACAAGAATGATGGAAATATGAAGAATGTGTGCAAGGCTCGTATAATGCCAACACAGTGTCTTACCTGCTTTGATAATTCAATAAAAATCAGAGATCAAGGAATCCTAATGGATGGTACAGCAGATGTCTGCAGCTTTATTGCCAGTAAAGGTGAGAAGCAATGGGGATGTTTCTCCCCTTTTCCATGGTCAGTTATTCCATATAAGAATAATGAGTGTCCTCACTGCTTGGGCATTTATGATTCATCTCACCTAAGTTTAGATGCCTGGATTATTGAATCTATTGCTGGGCTTGTCACCTTGACTTCTTCTACAGTAAATGGACAGAAATAGGGGTTTTAAGGGTCCCATTCATCTGTCCTGTCACCTGTGTTAGACCTTAGGAAGACAGGACTCTCATCCTGAGCTCAAGGGATTATATTCATTATCACTCCTCTATCTGTCAGGAGAGCTTAGGTTAATGGGGATGTCAATGTTTAATGATTTGAAGAATATTCTTTTCTAACCAAAGTTGTCCTTTGTTCCTCTCTCCATATTGTTATGACCTCAAGTCCATATCATACACCAAAGAACACTGAATTTTGAGGAACAGATGGAAAGAAGGGGTGACCTTCTTCCTTAGGACAAGAGCCACGTCCTAGGACTGTCTGGCCATTTTCCACCATACAAATATCCAGTTACTGAAAATGAAGGTACAAAAGCAACATGCTCAGTCTCTCTTTCTTGCTTCCATGGACATCTTGGTTTTCTGTTGGGTTTTGTCTTTTAAAATATTTAAATATATAATTTTTAGCTTGTTATGAGCACTGGAAGTCCTACTTCATGCCTTGTGGTCTTTGGGGGTTCACACAGTGAATTTTTTAGGACTCAACATCCATGGCAGGATTTTCATTGAGCAGAGGAGGTTGAACACAATAAGCAGCACAGTCCCCTCTGCTATTTTGATGTGAATAAATTCAAATTTCAGCTCCTACATTTTCAGATTTCATCCCAGGAACCTACCAACCAAACTTTTCCACAGCAGGCATCCCACCAGTGGTACCAGCATTTGCTTGCTCACTTCTTAACCTCAACTCCTAAACTCCCACTGGAAAACATCTCCCCAGACCTCTTCATACAAGCCAAGATGCACAGCCCTACCAAACCAAGCGTGGCTACCTTTAAAGTCACCCTGTTCTGTGGCTGTTTTGAAGTCAATGAGGAAAACAGCACCATTTCCACAGGAGATGCATTCTGGTGTCAGAGTGCACTGGGAATTTATTCTTCCGTCAGCTTTATTCCTTTCAGCCATTAAGGCTTAAGTGGTTTTCACAGGGTTATGGCATGTTTGGCAGTTTGGTGTGCTATAAAATATCATTTATTTACGCTCATACTCCTTAAGCAATTCAGATTTATTTGTGTGTTTGTGTGTGCATTTTTCCATACATTTACAAAGCTGCTTCTTTCCTGGCTTAATCATCTCATCTCCAAACATTGATTTCCTCTCCGTTATCTTTCATGATTTAGTTTCTAGGCCTTTTTTACTTTTTTTCTTTGAAATTTAAATTAATGCAATGCTGCTTAAAAGACCTGGGACTGACAGCCCTGAAGGGAAAATGCTGCTGTATATCAGCAGCAAAGGTGCACTGCCAGGAGCTGCAGCCCAGTCTAATCTGGAAGGAACAACTGCAGAACAGGTGGAGATGTTCAGATTTAAGATCTGTTACCAACCAGACATTCGTCCCGCTAACACTCCTGACAAGATGATTCATTACTAAGACTCTTAAGTACTGATAATTAATGGTAATGATTATGATTTAGCTCCCAGTGACAGAACAACTCATTTTCCTCAGCCTCGTTTTTTCCCCCTCTTTTACACATCAGAATATTTTTCAAGAGCTTTGAGGTCATGGAAATGAAAGTTTGGCCTCCTCACCCCCAAATAGCAGAACAATTTAATGGCTCAGTGGTTGAGGATGTCCAACACTTCCCATCAGTGGCTGCTGGAGATCCCTGTCTGTATGAGGCGTTCACATTTGGCAAAATGAATCACATCAAAAAGTACAATTATTTCACAGACCAATGGTCCAGCTAGGCAGAATACTTTCACCAAAAGGCAGGAATGGCTGTTTTGATAAAACACACAGTAACCGGGCAAATAACAGAATAATTCTTACCTTCTGGCAGGTGACTCCTGCATGCACAAATCACATGGAGATTTCAGTGTTTAGCAGCCAGTCACAGATTTATCCATTATGAGTCTGCTTATTCCCCTTCCAAAACGGTTTGAGGGGGTTTTTTGTTATTTCACTGTATTTTGGGGGGAGGAGATGCATAAAGTCCCTGAGTGCCGCCTGAGAAATTGCTTCTCTTTGCTTGGTCTGACTGCTCCACTACCCAGTCCTAAATTAGAATCACTGAGTCATTGAGGTTGGAAAACACCTTAAAGGTCATCAAGTCCAACCTTTGACCAAACACCACCATGCCCACTAAACGAAAAGTGCCCCATCTACTCAGTGTTTTGAACACTCCCAGGGGTGGTGACTCCACCACTTGCAATGAGCAAGACAGTGAATAATTATTTCTTGATCATAACTCTTTCCATCATTCATAAGTTTATAAAATTCTGTCACATCATTCATTGATAACATACTTTCCAGTTGCCTCTTTTCAAATAAGAAAAAAACCCAAGATTCTAAACTCTTTCATAATTTTCCATTGAAAAAAATGTCATCTGAGGACCTCAATGTGGGATAGATTTTTGGGGATAGAACCATTCCCACACATCCTGAGCAGTTCTGATGCTGTTTGCCAGTGTTCACACTCTGTATAACACCAGTTGTGATAGTATTACCAGGTGTCCTGAAAAAAAAGAGGGATAAAAAGTCTGTATATGTGAAGTGTTCCCTTACTGCTTGGATCCACAAAACCCAGTACTACCAAGTTCAGATTTTTGTGTGTTAGGCTATTTCCAATAGTTGTGACTGCTTTTTTCTAAATGCAGGAAGACACATTCAAATTGCAAGGGGATTTTTTTACAGTGAAATATAATTTTGGATGTTGAACAAACTTGTATTCTACCTCTCTTTTTCTGTTATAAACCTTGCTAACCAGGATCTTAATGTTGCCATTTCTAAATTCAAAGATGAACTCCAAGAGATTTATCAGGATGGATGTATGTAAGGGTGCAGATGATCAGAGTGGCATATTTAGTTCTAGGGATCAGTCTGACAGAGGAGAACAGCCTGTGAGCCACAGGAGCAAAGCAGCTCCCTCAGTTTTATGGCAGTGATGCAGTAAAGGCATCCAGGTTCAAATCCTGATGAAGATGCAAATCTGAGCCCAGACATGCCTGAAAAGAATTGTTGCTGCCCGAAAAACTGCACACCAGTTGGGAGGCTTCTCAAAAAGAGTCTCACAATTTTAAACCGGCAAGGAAATTAGTTTTCTCCCTCATGAAATGAATGACTTCCCATGGCTTTTCCCTCCTAGCTGAAATGTCAATCCAAGTCTCTGAGATGAAAAAACACATACCCAAGGTCTATAAAGAGGAGGGGGAAATCATACACAAGATATTCCAGTATATTAAAAACCTGGCAGGAAACATTTGCAATATCCTGTAGAGAATATCAGAGTATAACATCAGTGTGTGTAACCCAGGGTGCAAAGCCATGTGCAGGGGGCTGGCACAGGATCTTCCAGCAGAAAATCCTCCTTTTTATCCCAGGGCTAGGACACAAATACAGGCGTGTGGAGATGGAGACCGTGCTTTTTGAATATTTGCCATTTGAACTCTTGATTCCTGTTATTATGACTTCAAAGCCACCTGCCACCCTAAAGAGAACATGGAACAATACCATGCACACAGGGTTTGTTTATTCCATGGTTTTTAACCATGATGAGTTTTGATTCAGGTTTGGAAACTGTTTAAAAGAGTGACCAAATTCTGTCAGCTTTAAGCAATCCCAGGGAGAACTTTGTTTTTCTCTACCCCTGTATCTCTCTGGTCCAGGGACTGACCTGACCCCTCCAATTTAGCACATTGATGATAAATCTTGGTGATTTATTTGCAACCCACAACATGGATTGCAACATGGAAGTGCTTATGGAGATGAACCTTCTCAGTGAAACTCTAATTTGGCTCTTATTTTTTAGCAACTGAAACATACCAGGAGTTGTTTGGTTCCTAAATTGTAAAAGGGGCTGCGATTGAGTGTATAATCCCCATGTTGGACAGGTAAGGATAACAAAGCTGCCAGGGCTTTGTTTTCCTTTGTCACTGTACTTCCATCAGCACATTTCCTCACCACAGGGACCTGTTTCACCCATCACCCAGGTGTAACCCCTCACACTGTCCTCTGCCTGGCCTCAGTTTCATGATGAAACCTCAGTTTCATCCCACACTCCCTCTCCTGAAGTCTGGGATGTGAACAGCTTCAACTCCTTAAAGAGCAGTTTAACAGAAAATTTACTGAGTCTTTCTCTTTTTTTCTTCTTTTTTTTTCTTTTTTTTCCTTTTTTTCTTTTCTTTTTCTTTTTTTTTCTTTTTTTTTTTTTCCTAATGCTGTGTTCTCTTAAGTCTCTCCAGCAGCTGTGAAAATAAAAATCAAAGGGCTGCAGGGTTCAGCTTCCCAAAATTTCACCTTCAGCCAGCTCTTTTGTCGCAGAATAGAGAAATGAGAGGCTACTGTGAGCACAAACTTTGGTGAACAAAATGAAACCTGGAGAGGTCTGTTTTGGATACCATCGGTGCAGATGATGTTGTGAAAATATTTTACAGTGCTGGCTGTTAAAATATTTTCTGAGTTGGGCTCTCAGCCTTAAGAAAGTCACAGCCAAGTGAAATCCTCAGGACTTTTATATCAGCAGGGAATGGTGCCATGACCTGTTGTGAGAACTGGAAGAAAAAGATCAAATGGTCCTGAAAACACAATTTTTTTTTCCCTCAAAATTCACAAAGGAAGACTGAATCTCTCATCATTTGCCCTTATTTTGGCAGAATCTACAAAATCTTTCTCCCAGCCCAGCCCAGGTTGATTTCTGAAATATGATGCTTCCCAACTTCCCAGTTTAGGCTCCATCTGAAGAATCTGAAATTCCTCTTGTTCATTAGCCTGCAAATGGGCAAATGCCTCACTTGGTGAAAAACTCTGCAGATGTGGGGAAAATTTAGCCAACAGATTTCCACGGCAATGATTTCCCCTCATCACAGAAACAAAGGCACAATTAAGGGACGGGAAACATCCGAATTATTTGCTGATGATGAAAAGAAGAAAATTGGATTCATGTTTTCCAACTTTGAATATGGGAAAATGATGTCGCCCTCCTTTCCCTGGGCCACAAATCTTGGCTGTTGTCATTAATCTTTTCAGCCCTTCTATTGTTCTCTCAAGAAGCTGCAAATTGTCTATTTTCATCAGTTACTGAAACCACAGCAGAGCTGTTGCACTTGGAATAACAAAGAACTGGAGCTATGAAAAGTTCAGCTTTCTTGAGGGGTTGCAGAATGGCACTGAAGTTTAGGGAAATTTCCTCTGGATTTACCAGCATGGGAGGCAAGGTAGTAGGGACCTCCTCCAGAAAACAAAAAGGCATAAAAACCAGGATAACTTTTCTCAAGGACTTTCCCTTTAGAGTGTTCTTCAGATTGTGATTTGAAAAAAGAAAACTTCAAACTCAAGATTTGTCATTGGATGAAGAAGTGATATGCCTGGCCCCAAATTTTGTGTATAATCCATTAGAATCTATTGAAGACAGGGGAATGCAAATCCCCAAACAGCATTCCAACTGCTTTTCCTGGGGTATAAGATTGGCAACTGCTTCTAACTTTCCATTAAGAAAGCTAAGCCAGAAAATCCAAGGATGCACTTTCTGAACACCAGCACCAAAATACTGCCACCGTGGAGATTTATTTACTCATCTGGGGTTAAAAAACCAACTAGGATAAAACCTCACCTGCAGAGGTCAGACAGGAGCATTTCTTTGAATGGACTATGAGAAAGGTCCACCTGTCCCTAAATGTCAAAGTCTTGACCAAAATTTGACATGGCAAACAGCACATGCCAAGGTGATGGTGATTTTTTACTTCCAATATAATAAATCCTTCCCAGTGTTTGTGAGATTCATGGATAAAACCTCATATCTTCTGCATATCAGAGAGTTTCCAGCAAGTGGAAAAGATTCTCATTGGGAGAGACACATCCATGCTCTTAACCTCTGGTTCTGGTGCCAGCTCTCGACATGGATCCTACAAATCCAAGGAATCAACTCTCTTATCACTGAGGCACCATAAAGCTCTGCTGGAAATTTTTAAAATTTGTGTTCCCAGCTGCTCTTTTTTATCAAAACAGGGCAACTGAAATTCAGCACCCAAAATTTAGAGAAAACATTTGTCTTCAATTATGTGAACTATGCATGATCCCAGAAACAGAAACATTTTGAAAATTGGCTCCTAGGAATTTGAAAAACCCTCAGGAGATGTGATATTGAACATAGGAGAAGAGCCCAAGAAGGTATTTTTAGTTTTATCTTTAGAACAAGGTTGAGTAGGGTTCAAGGATAAACTAGGATAAACTTGCTGCAGTCACTGAACAGGAAAACAGAAACAACATATTGACTGTCTTCTTCCTAAATTATCATTATGTTCTGGGCACAAAATGAAGCATGAATCTGAGGTTGAATGGGATCACATAATTAAAGACTACCTCAAAATGTGATGCCAGTCACATGTTTTTCTTTGCTTGATGTACTTCAGATTTTTATTACTTGTCCACACAGTAGTAAATACCTAAAGGCAAAAGTAACAAAAATTAAAAGACCTCAAAAGTACCCTGTAGGTTTTTGTCAGAATGATTGGAGACAAAGAGAAATAGAAGTTGAAATAGAGACAGATGTGGAGGGAAGACCATCAGGAGACATTGTAGGGGTCCTTCATAACCCTCATTAACGGGGTTAGAAAATCAGAGCAATGAGGTATTGTAGGGTCTAAGGAAAGCTGAGAGGACAAAGTGCCACAAAGTTAGGTCAAATATTAATTTAATGTGGGCATAAAACTGAACCTTCATACCATGAGGAACTCCAGGATGTTGCCATCTGTCCTGGCTGGAGATCAAAATGTGCAGGCAAAGTAGTGACAATATGGACAAAATCATAAGGGGGAGAAGACTTGGAAATACGAAACCCTATCAGGAGATAAAGGCAGATCAATTTTGCTTTCATTTGGTCAAGAAAGAAGTGAACTTTTTCTGATAATGCACTAATGTACATTGGTCTCAATACAATATATAAATAGACTATTACCATTCTATAAAAAATAATACATAAATCATAAGTAAGTGATGGCAAGATCAGATTAATTCCTTCAACTTAGCAAAATGATAAGAAACAGTGAAGTTATCGACTTGACTACTTTTAGGCTGAAAATTTAATTCCCCACAAAATAAAGTTCAGGAAAATGTGCATTTACTAAACAGCAGATTCTTTTTTCTACTGAGATTTGTTTGTAATGGGCAAGATAATTCCGGGTTGGAAAAAAATGACAATATATAGACACATAATAAAGGCTGTTCATAAAAGTGCAACAAACAAAGTAGCCGTGAGATTTTCATTTTTTTTCCCTAGAAAATCAGAACCCAAATAACTGATTTGTTGTCTTGGATAACTATAATGTCTTTTTTTATCAGTAGTAAAAGTGGAAAAATAATAAATACAATAAAGTAAATCAAGAACTGAGATTGGTGATTTTATTGTAGTTGCTGGAAGTTGAAAGGAAAATGTCAAGGATAGGCTGGTCTAAGGATGTGTCAAGCCGTATAATAGTGTGGGAATTATCTTTTGAGTCATAAGTTTCAAATAATAAAAAAAAAAACTCTGGGATTCCTGTGATTGGATGTGGGAATGCCCAAGGGAAGAGGAGCTGGATGAATCCTGTGAACGTATTCAGAGGGTTGGGAGAACCCCTGAAGAACAAAGGATAGGTCTATCAAAAACAAATCAGAAAGTTATGAAGAGACTTGTGAGAAGGAATTACAAGACCTAAAAGATGTCAGGATTTTGTGGAGGAGAAGAAAGAATACAACCTGAGCAGCAAATGAATCAAAGAGTCTTTGTGCAAAATTTAGCCCTCATTCTTTGTACATTCCTCTTTTTTATTGTTGTTGTTGTAAAGAAAATAATCTTCCAGGAAGACATTACATCGATTCCCTGCCACATTAACCCATGCTGGAAACTAAGGTTCTGCCAAGGGAGACAATAGAAATGAAAGATTTGATTTCTCTCTCTCTCTCTCTCTCTGCTTATGATGGAAGCTATTCTAGCTTAGGTGTCTTTGCATTATTAATTCTTCCTCATTTATTGGCTTCAGTGTTCTCCACCAAGCTTGTTCACACAGAGCCCAGGATCCCAGAATCACCAAGTTTGGAAAAGGCCTCTAAGGGCATCAAGCCCAATCATTAACCCAACACTGCCAGGTCCACACTAAACCATGTCCCCAAGCACCACACAGACACAGTCTTTGAACACTTCCAGGGATGGTGATTCTACCACTGCCCTGTGCAACCTGTTCCAATGCCTGACCACCCTTCCAGCAAAGAACTTTGGTTTTAATATCCAATCCTTATTTCCTCTGGCAATATTTGAGGCTATTTCCTCGTGTCCTTTCACTTGTTACCTGGAAGCAGAGACTGACCCTCACCTGGTTGCAGCTTCCTCTCAGGCTTAGAGAGTGATAAGGTCACCCTGAGCCTCCTTTTCTCTGGCCTGAGCCCCTCCAGCTCCCTCAGCCACTCCTCATCAGACCTGTGCTCCAAATGATGTTGGTATTTTCTGGATTATGGGCACAGGAATAAGTCCTTATGGTGCAAATACAGCCATGGTGCCCAGACAGAGTTCTGTGGGGACTCTGGAATGAGGGAGGATGCTCAGACTCTTGGCCTGCAGTAAGTGAGATCATTTTAACAGGATATCCAGCAGGGGACTTATCCTCAGGTATGGTGGTGCACACCTGCCTGAGGTCTGAAGATCAAACCCTTCCCACAGAGAAGCAATCATTGCTAATACAGACCCAGAAAAGGTCTGTTTCTTCAACTAATATCAGCTGCTATTTTTATCTTTTACCTTTGGGTGCTATTTTTATCTTTGGATGCATATCAGCAATGCCCTCCCTGAAAGGGTTTCCTTCATGGATCCATTTGTGTGCTGAATGTCACTTCTCCAGTAATCTCCATGCACCTGAACCTGAATCCATGCCTTTGAGCAGCCTGCCCTGTTTCCTGTAGCTCTGTCTCTCCCAGTTTCTCTCTGGTGGTTGCACATTACCCGAGGCTGTACTAGCTGAACTCTCCAGCAGGAGTTTTCTGTCTGTTCTTTGCTATCAAGGGAACAGGCAATTTAGCAGTACAGCTGTTTGAAAACGCTGTGCTGGGAGATTTTCAGCTTTAACAGCTCATTGCAGGGCTTGTTTGTTTTTGTTTTTTAATTACTTCTCATTTTGAAATGTGTGCTGCTCATTGTAATCCATCACATGTAAGGATATAATTTATCATGTTGCAGAGTTGAAACTGAAAAAAAAGTGATACAGTTTCAAAACTTTCCTTTTCCTTGTGGATTTTTTACTTCTAATTGTAAGTATTCATTCTAGTCTGGAATGATGTTTTTGTTCAAAACAAATCAGCATTCATAATACAAAGGATATTCTGAACTTTTCTCAGCTCTAATAAGTGGATTGAGCAGTTGGTGATGGCTCCTCAGTTTAAAGAGATGTGGGATGTTTTAATCAAGGGATGGTATTCCTTTGCCAAATGTCGTCCTGAGCTGTATTTAGGTGCTGCTGTGAGAGAAAGAATGTTTTTAAAATTGCATTCACAGTCTGTTGCCATTGAATATTCTGCAATGGAGTGGGCAACACTGAACCTCTGTATGTTACAGGTGACAACTGGTGCATTCACTGTGTGCTTCACCTTTGAAAGTGTGTAAACCAATCTCAACCCATTTTCCTGCTTGGTTCTCTTGTCCTTCCAGGTCATTGTCCTCTGTCTATCCTATTACAATGTCTGCTCTCATTTATTCTTCATTACAAAGCTGCTGAAGGGTCTTGAGAGTAACTCCTAAGAGCAGCAGCTGAGGGAGCTGGGTTTCTTTAGCCTGGTGAAAAGAAGGCTCAGGGAGAGTCTTGCCACTCTCTAAAATTCCCTGACAAGTGGCTGTAACCAGGAGAGGCTTGGCCTCTTCTCCCAGGCAGCAAGCAACAGGATGAGAGGATATGGCCTCAGGCTTCTCCAGAGGAAATTCATGTTGGGCATCAGGAAGAATTTCCTCACAGAAGGAGTGGTCAGGCTTTGGAAAGGGCTGCCCAGGGAGGTGGTGGAGTTCCCATCCCTGGACACAATGAAGAAACAACTGGATGTGGCACCCAATGTTCTGGTCTGGTTGAGAAGTTGGAGATCAGAAGTTGGACTCAAAGACCTTGGAGGACTTTTCCAACCTTAATGCTTCTGTGGTTGCCACCCATTCCTCCCTCAGCCTGTCAGTGTTTTCCCTGGATGTAAGCATAGCAAATAAACAGAGTCCTTTCCCTGGGAAGGCCACAGACACTGACAAATAGATCCTGACAGCTCCTCCTGCAACAGATTGGCACTTCTTTGCTCTGCCACTCTGCAGCCAGAGCAGGGCTGACAACAAGGAGCACAGGTTTGCTGTACAACCCCTGTCAAAGCCCATCCTCCAGCCTGCAGCCATTCAGAGACAACAAAGCCAAACCTCTGGATTTCACACTGGCACAGGCATCCATCCTCCAGGCTGCCAGCCAGGGGATAGATCTGATCACAGGCCAGTGACTGACAGAGGTGACTTCTTAAACCACCGAGGCAAGATTGTCCAGGGCTCCTTTGTCTTTTCCCTGCAGCTGCAAGCAGGGAACATTTTGGCAGGCAGCTGCCCTGACTGCTCACTCTCTGTCTCTCACACACAAACACACATTTGTGCACAAGTGAAGGAATCACTTAGCAGATGTACACACAACAGCTCCTAAACTGTGGCTTTATTTTGCAGTCACAACAGTCAGCACCATGGAAATCAGGCATTGATCAAAATTATTGAACAATTAAGGCATGATAATGAGCATCTAATACAGCTGCTAATGTAATTACAGTGTCATATCACTTAAAGCTGTGCTGCTGGGTGGTGAGGCAGGGTGCTGGAGTATTAAGGGCATCTCTCACTCCTGTGCTCATTCAGCATATTCGAAAAATGCAGTGAAGTGAACCTGGGGAGGAACAAAAGCAAAAATTGGAGACAAAACTATCACTAGCAGTGCCACCAATTGTCCACACGAGTAGCTTTTCAACTGATAGGTACTAAAGTTTTGTTTGGATGCATTATATCTGAAGAAGGGATAGAAAAGGGGATAGAATTTTGTTTCCAGACAAAGAAGTTTAAGGGTGTGGGAACAAAAAGAGGAGGAAGCTGAAAATACAAGTCAGAATTTATCATGCAAGTGGAGCACAGGAAACAATTTTATTCTTTCCACTGGCCATGATCCCTTGACTGTGGATAAGGCTTGTAGGATAGTGGCAATCCACTTGTCTTACAAGTGTAAATACTGCTCCAGGGAATATTTACAGTTCAAGAGGGAGTCTCAGGTTTGTGTGCAAAGCATAAGGAACGTGGATTGGTTCTGCTAATCATGCTTGTGCAAAAGTCAGGCACATATGCAGGAGAACGTGCACGTTCAAAGGTGCCTGTGCTTCATTTGCAAATGAAAAGTGTATCTTCCTTCCATATGTAACATGCCAAACTGAGACCATCCAAAAAAACCCCAAAACTCTGCCTGTCTTGCACTTCCAAAGCTGTAAAAGCTAAAAAAGTGTTGAACCTTCTTTCCAAATGTGGCTCTAAATACCTTCAGCATCATCATTTCATGGAGCAGTGATGATGCAATGGAGGTGACTCAACATTCAAGCACCACTTAAGATCATGACTTATTTCTTTTAAATCATATTTCCATCTTCTCAAGGGAGAAGCTCAGAGTTAGGACATGTAAATGACCAGATTTATCAAGGAGCTGTTTTACTGAGTTGTCTGTGTGTAAACTTAGTCCTGAAATTTTAAAGCATTTCATCATTCCTTAGCTGTGTAAAGTGTAGGTAACTCTGTGGGTCCAGTCATGTATGTTGTGGGTGATCTCAACTAATTTTCAGTGTTTAAATCAACTTTCAGGGAAATCCACTTAGCTGAAACTAAAGTGTTTACCTGTAGATATTGCATCAATGCTTAAATGTTTGTTGTAGCCAGTGGAGAACTAATCAGTCAGAGGAGCCCACTGCATCCAATAATCTGAAAAACACCAGAGATATAATTAATGCGTCTAAAAAAATATGCTTTTGGGGTGATTCCTCCCCTCTGGTCTGCTCTGGTGAGACCCCACCTGAAGTGCTGCACCTGAAATGTTCTCCAATCCACCTCTGCATCAGCTGAGGGAGGTTCAGTTGTCTCAGCAGAGGTGACCTGGTGCTGTGTGAGATGCCTTGAAATTCCTCTTGTGGGTGTCTGAAGTATAAAAAGCATCCACAGGAAATATCCCAGGTCCTGAAGCTTCTGTCCTTGTGATGCCAGCCTAGTTAGATAAAGAAATATATATATTCAAGGCAGTATCAAGTTTCTTTAGAAGCTGTGAATTTGTGCATGTTTCAGATGCATAAACACAAGCTTTTCATGCCATTTTTGTTGTGTTAGGATATCCCTCCTGCATCCAGTCAGTAGTGCAGAGATTCCATGTCAGGTCTGCCAGTTTCCCAGTTAGTTGGCACCAGATATCTGTGGTGATTATTAGACTCAATTTAGGGGGAAATTTAGAGAGAAATTTAGACAGGAAACTCACTGGCCAAATACAGGAATTTGTTTTAGGATGAGGTGAATCAGCCTTAAAATCCATTTACACTGCTGTTTCCCCTTTAACCATAAAGGCAACCCATGGTGATCTCGCCACCTATCCCAAGTGCTGTTAATACCCACATTTAATTAATTTAGTCATAACAAAACTAATAGGCCTCTTTTTATTTGTAGATAATTTACCTTTTTTTCTCTTTTTTCTTGGTAATTGCCTTGGTTTAGGGAAATACAGAATTTTTTCCTACAACTGAAGTCCTTACGTCTTCTTGTCTCTGGGAACCACAGAACGCACAAAAGTAAATTACTTCCTTGGAAGAAGAGATATGATTTTTTTTTTTTTGACAGTCTCTTTTCTCACCTCATTATTTCTCCATCACAATAACTAAAGCTGTCAGATTCCTGACAGAAAGCTGCAAGGGAAGCATGTTGCAAGCAGCTGGTCTTCACAGAGCTGTTGATTCCCTGCTCTCCTCACCCTGTTCCCAAATGCAGAATGCACAAACAAAGTAAAACAAAGCAGAAAATACATTTTCTTCCACTGGTTCAGGTTTGCCAAAGGAACAGAAAATGTCACTGACATGTTCACAAATGTGAGACTAGGGAAAAAAAAAAAAAAAAAAAGATAGCTGGATGATGAAAAGTGTGAGTGGGTTTGTTGAGCTGGGATCTAAGGATTTGTGTCATGGATGGGTTGCCCTCCTTCCCTCCCTTGGCTTCTGGACATCAGGGTTTGCTGGATGTGCTGTGAGACCCACAGGTGAAAAGCAATGTATAAGGGCTAGGAACTATGGGATAATTCCCTAGGAATTCTGCCTGATCTATGATCTGGCTGGATCTGGAAAAAGAAGTTATCAGAGAATCACAGAGTCATAGAATGGCCTGGGTTGGAAGGGCCCTTAAAGATCATCTCATTCCACCCCTCCTGCCCTGGGCACCTTCCACTGCTGTGTTACAATGTGCTTTAGGTGAGGAGCACCCTAAGGCATGGAAAGATGGTCTGGGAAGAAAAAATGTGGGAAAACAGAGTCATAGGGGGTCAGAAAGGGCAGCTCAATTGCCAACTTGGCTTTCACCTGTTTTCTGCAAAAGCTCTTTTTGTCTCATTCCCTATGGATCTGGTCATTTTCCTCTAAAAGGCTTAGAGGGTTGGATTAATTGCATTAACTGTTTGGTGTTTATATCAAGAAGCAGTAAACCAACAGCTTTTAGATCAAATTTTCTCCTTTGAAGAAGAAAAAAAATCAAGATTTGGTATTGACATAGTAAAACCATGTAGCTATACAGCTGCTACATGCTAAATTGGGTCACTTTTCACACCACTCACTCTGAAGATAAATGATGATTACTTGTTGAGCCTTTTAGCCCCTCCCCTTTCTCCACAACAATATAATTATTAATGTCATTCCATAGGAATTGCAACTGTTACAAAAATAATCACTGAGGTTGTTGACAGTAATTTATATATGTTTAGGCTACCAATAAATCTTGGAGTTAAAGGAATCCTACAGCAAGGACAACCCCTATGCCCTGGCAAGCAAATAATTTAGGGAAACCATTTGCATAATCAACATATTATGAGGTATCAGGACATCTCTCCTTGTTGGTCTTGGTATTCCTCTGATGTCATTATCAAGGTAGACATGACAAATAATATTTTATGTCTATGAATGATAATCAGCACACTGCAGAGTGTGTATCTTTATTGATTTGATTAAAGGCTTTGATCTGGGAAATTACCAATTAATGTTATCTAAATTAGTCCCTGTGGGTTTGGACAGAGCAGCAGGAAAATAATTCTCTCATAGAGCTAGCGATTGGACACAAAAGCAATTTGTTTAATCATGCTAAATCTGAAAAGAAAATATTCAATTTGGAGGTTTCCTGCAGGTCAGTCCTCAGTTCCTCATTAGTCATTAATGACTGCACTTCAGCCCCACTGTCTGAAATTGCATGTGCACTTTAGAGAGGCTTAATTGAAAAAAGACACAGAAAAAAATCTTCCCTAAACAGCTGAGAGTCTGTGACAACTGGATCTGCTTCAAAGAGTGAAGACAGAGCAGAGCAATTTTGGAAAGGAACTTGCTAACCTGGCAAGGAGGAGTTTGAAATCACCTTGCTGAGCTGGGGAGAGCAACCCCCCAGGATAACAAGAAACCATAGATGAGAGGAAGCAAGCAAAGCACAGGACAGAAGAGGATGATGCTCTCCTTTGAGTACCTGAACACACCCAGCATGACAAACAAACAGGAGGAATGAGAAATCCCTGTGCAGGGGCAGAGCTGTGACACTGGAATTACAGGGATTTGGAGGAAGCTCACAGTGCTGGAGCACCGTGATCGACAGAGCATTTTGTAAGCAGGGGCAGGGGGGATGGCAGCAGGGTTGTTCTCTCTCACCTGGTTCTGCTGGGGAACAAGGTGCAGTTGTGTCAGCAGAGTGCCCTTATGAGGAGAAGCTAAAAAAGACAGAATCACAGAATATCTGAGTGGGAAGGGACCCATGGGCATCATCGAGTCCAACTCCTGGCCCTGCACAGGACAACTCCACGAGTCACATCATGTGTCTGAGGACATTTTCCAAACTCTTCTGATCTCTGTCAGGCTTGGGGCTGTGAGCACTTCCCTAGGGTGCCCAACCACCCTTTGGGTGAAGAACTTTTACATAAAATCCAACCTAAACCTCCCCAACACAACTTCAGGCCATTCCCTCGAGTCCTGTCACTGTCACCACAGAGCAGAGATCAGTGCCTGCCCCTTCTCTTCTCCTCACAAGGAAATTGTGACTGCAGTGAGGTCTCCCCTCAGTCTCCTCTTCTCCAGGGTGAACAGACCCAGTGGCCTCAGCTGCTCCTTGTATGATCTCACCTCCAGACCCTTCAACATCTTCTTTATCCTCCTTCAGACACTAATAGCTTAATATTCTTCATATATAGTGATGCCTTTTTATATTTTGACCTGTTTAGCCAGAAGAAAAGGCTAAGGGGTAACTAACTCCAATCTCCACAAAATTTAGTGGTATTAGAGCAAAGGGAGATACAGGATCCTTTCAGAGCCTGTTTTCACCACTAAAGGCAGTGGTCACAAATTTCAGCACTGTTTGGAAATATGTTAAAAAAATTCTTCATCACCATAACGGCTAAGCACACATATAGGGGCTGGAGAGCCCATGATATCTCCGATTCTTTCAGATTTTGCTGCACCAGCCAAGGGGAAGAAGGTTTACCTCGGATTCAGCAGAAGTTGTAATTAGGGAACTCCAGATACCCTTTCCAACTCACGTGATTCCTTGATTCCTCACTGGCCTGCGAAGTAACTCAGCAAATAAACATTATTTAGAATTTGGATCTTCATTCATAGCAGTGACACAACTTGTCTGAAAGCTCCCTCAATATATTTTGCTGCTCAGAATCCTGATACTTGTAGCAGTGAGTAAAACACAGGCATCCAAGGAAGTGCAGAAAAATATGTCTAAATAAAAAGGTTTGCTACAGATATATGTCTCACCTCTAAAATACTCCTGAAGTTATCCTCAGAACAGGCCTTAATTTATACCACAGAATCACAGAATTAACTGGGTTAGAAAAGACCTTTGGGACCATCTAATCTAACCTATGACTCATTGGAGTCTCCTCATTTTCAGTGGTTGTAGTGGAGGTTTTGAAAGACCAAAACAAGACTGTGGAAGTTTTTATTGAAAGAAATCAAAATATTCCCTGTCCATGGTGTGGGGGAACAGAACAAGATGATCTGCAAGGCCCCTTCCAACCCAAACCATTCTATGATTCCATGAAAATACACATCAATTTCAGTGTTGCTTGTTCTAAATGCAATTCCACGCCCTCAAGAGTTTATGACCTAATAGTAGCACAGAATTATTTCACACAGTAAGTTGAATCATCACCCAGGTGTTCCTCCTAAGAATGAAATGAATTGTTTGATGCTTTTCTCTTTTCAGCTGCATCATGGAAGTCACAGTGAAAAATACAATTCTGTCCAAAACTTGTGCCAATAAGGACTCCACATGAACCCAGTATCATAAAGGGTTCTGTCTGTTGCATCATTTACCATTAAACTCAGATCAGTGGTGTGGCTCAGTGTCCTGGACAAGTTCTTCCCTTAATTTCAGGGAAAGACAAGTGAGCATTTAAGGGTTTGGTCTGTTCATTCTCATGTTTATTGCTGCCATTACCAGCTTGGAACACGGAAAACTGAATCCAAGCCTTTTATTGCCTGGCTTTAGTTTCTGCAAAATTCTGTGCATCCCCTTGGCTGAGAATTTGCTGGATTGGTTGTGGGGGTGGTTTTTTTGGAGGAACTTGCAAGTGAGCACTGTATGAACACGTTCTTGGGACACAGCTGTTCGTTAGCACAAATTACCTCTTGTTCTGACCACCTCCCCCTCCAAAGCACCTACTGAGACAGGGAAGGGAAGATATGAGCTTTGCCATGGCAACCCAACACCTTCTAGTGAAATTAAAACCCAAATGGAAAAGGATGGCAGGCTCGGTTGCAAACAAAAACCTCGCTTTTCCTTTCAAATGAAGCTGATGGAAGTTTTAGATGTGCTTTGAGATATTAATAACTAGTCAGAATTTTTCTAGAGACGGTGAAATGAACAAAATAATTACAACAGTGGCAGTAAGACTGGTAATAAAATGAGCAACACTCTTTGAACTTGAAGCTATCATTAGATTGACTGAAGAGATCAGCATTTGGGCTTAAGTCCCTAAAGCAGAGTCTCTGGCTCATACAAAGGTATGAGAAAAATACTGTTCCAGTCTTTCAATCTTTTTAAATAGCAGAAGAGTTTCCCACTGGGGCACAGTTTGTAGAGGAAGGAAGTGCCTCGTTATTTTGTTTTACAGGATGTCATCCCAGACCCAGAGCCAGGCAGGGTTATAGTTTTGCAGAGGAAAAAGATAAAAATAGTCCTCACTGCATCAAAGAAGGCAAAAATTAGACTGGAAAACAAGATGGGCTTAGGTGTGGATCACTGATTTTGTATCTGTCAATCTGCTGGTTAGAACATGAGAAATGAGAAAATGCTACTGTCCTGCTTAAGAGAATTTGCTGTTAAATTACTTGGATTGTGAGGGGTTTGCTTTCAAATCTTCATTTGGACACCCTTTGAGCTGGTTTTGAGAGGAAAGGCAACCTAGCTACCAACCCCTGGAATTTTTTCCTGATTGTTTCCTGTCTCACACGTCCTATTTTATACAAATATAGGGAATGCGCTTAGGACCCAGACACAAAAATAACATACCATTTTTTCTTTCTTTCTTCCATTGGTTCTCTCTCCCTCTCTTAACATAGTTTCATTGTATCCTAGACTAGAGATTTTTTTTTTCCTGGGAATTTTCATATATCTCCATTCTAGTAAATTGCTACTTTCAAAAATAATTGCATATGATTAAAAAAATTCCTGAGTAGTTCTGCCAGTAGTTCCTGTTATGAAGACTATGGTCTACACCACTTTCATCAATGGAAGCAACAGCAACTTAGAAAAAAAGAAGAAGTTTATATTTGAGCTTTCTCTTCACTAACCATCCAGGAACTGAATTTCCATGTCATGCTTTTTCTATTTAATGGAAGGTCAACAAATCCAAGGTGTTACAGTCAGATCTCACTGCAGGTCAGCATCTTGAAACAAATGTGGAGCTCAGATTCTGCTTAATGTGACTTCCTCTAGTGCATGAAGGCAACTTTAAACCAAACCACTCCTCATTACACTGACATCTTATGTCAGTGATGCCTGAGCATCTCAATCCTCACACAGGGTTCCAGGCATTCAAGAACTCATAAACTTCATTGCACCCTCACCAGCAAGATGGAGCCAACAGCAGAAGAGACAATGTGGGACGAATTTGCTGTAATCCCCATTCCCTGTCCCCTTGAGCCATTGAGGAGGAGGAGATAGGGAAAATCCGGAGTGAAGCTGAGCTCAGGAAGAAGGAAGGGGAAGAGGAAAAGAGTTTTTGAGGTTTGGTTTTATTTCTCATTTTCCCAGTCTGATCTGAATGAAAATAATTTAAATAATTTTCCCCAAGTCTAGGCTATGACAGTAATCAGTGAGTGATCTCTCTCTATCTTTATTTCACCCCACAAGCCTTTCATTATTCTTTCTCTCCCCTGTCCAACTGAGGAGTGTAGCCCTTGTCTCTCGCCTGAGACACGTTTTTAGACTCTGAAATTCCTTTCCCAGGGGGTTTTCTGTAAACAGGACTAATGTTTACATTCTTCTCCTGAGGAGGGACCTTCTCTTGATGTCCCTCTAGTTTGACTAATGTGGTCAAAAGGGTTTGTCTTTGTTTCACCAATCAATGAGTCTGTGTAAAATAGTATAAAAGGGAGACATCTCCCTGAAATAAATTAGAGCCAGATGTTTCAGCCTTCCATAGTTTGTGTCGTTTGTGTTGTCAAAGAGCAAAGAGTCACAGAGCTTTGCTGGGCACTGTGTGTCTGGCCAGGTTCAACCCATCACAAGGTCTAATAAAAAGTAACACCTTCCCAACAAGGACACATTGATTTTGCTTGGATGACTACACCTCTTCTTTTAGTATTGGTTTTAAACCAAAAGAGGAGAGATTTAAATTAGATGTTTGGAAGAAATGTTTTACTGTGAGGATGGTGAGGCACCAGCACAGGTTGCCCAGAGAAGCTGTGGCTGCCCCATCCCTGGAAGTGTTCAAGGCCAGGTTGGATGGGGCTTGAAGCAACCTGGGATAGTGGAAGGTGTCCTTGTCTGTGGCAGGGAGTAGAAATGAGATGATCTTGAGAGTCCTTTCCAACCCAAACCATTCTGTGATTCTACAATTTGTCTCAAAAACATGGAAGTTACTCAAGCCTATAACCCCCTGATAAGATAAGGCTGTGGCTCAGGCAGGGACAAGGAATCTCCAACTGCAGAAAAGATTTTTGTACTCACAATCCTCCAATTATCCTGATCTGGCCTTGCATTTCAATCACCAGTTTTATGTTTCCATTAAAAGAGATTCACTTTCTGACTAATTTGAAGGTAAAGCTCTCTAGACAGGATTTTGCAATGGCAGAGATCTGACTGAAAGGCTGAAAGAAATAGTTGCAACTTACTGAGAAAGATGCAAACATGTGGGTTTAGAAATCTCATTTATTGTTATTCACCCAAGCTCTTCATTTCTTCCTCTAAAGGGAGCTCACACAAAACTCCTCGAGTGTGTGGGCTGGAACAAAACCTTCAAAAGCCTTAACGAGGTTCTCGGAAAAAGTTGGTTAGGCTGTTTAGTCATAAGATGTTTTCATCATACACTTTCATTTTCATTTAAATGAAAACATTTTGAAATAAGAAAAGGAAGTTAAAATTCTGTTTGGAAAGGGAAAATGAAACAGTTGGAAATGCACTTTTGGTGCAGAAGAAATGAATTTTTTAAAAAGCCATTCCAAAAGTTAGTATGTATCAAACCAAAGTTTTTTCTTTTACAATTTCATTTCCTTGAAAGTTTTATTGAGATGGAATATATTTGCTCCATTTCCAAATAGTAAAACGGTTGGAAATTATGGAATTCCTCTAGGTGGGATTTCTTTTCCTGCCTAGCTCTGCTTTGAGGGAGGAGGAGAAATGCAATTTTCTTTGAAATATAACTTGAATGGCTTGTAGGTAGGAGCCATCATGTAGGTGTTGCGATCATTATATTGGTGTCTACATGAAACATTTTTCCTTCTACTTAAATTCTTCTTTTATGTCTTCCTCCTATTATAATCTTAGACACTGTTTTTTCCTGTGGCTGTGTACTGCCTGTCCGTGGGCTGAATGTGAAGCCATTAAACTCCTCTATATTGCACAGCAGAATTTTTCCAACTTGAAGAAGAATTTACTCAAATATGACAACAATCCCCTAAATTGCCTATAGGAACTACAGTAGAGTAAAATAATTCACTGAGCTGGGACTTTACTTTTAGCATCTTGATCAAAAAAACTTCCTCTAAGAACATTAAAGATAAAACTATAGAAAATATTTTTAAATGGTGTTAATATATGTTATAAAAGGTGGCACATGATTACAAAGTACAAATCTTTATGGTATTTACTGTGGTATTTACTTGCCATGGCACCTGTAGTCACTGCTTTTCTGGTTGTAGATTCTTCTGTCCTCTAAGATCATAAAAATCTCGTAGTAGTCCTATTTTTCCACACATTCAGGTGTGCTTGGAGCAAAACTCTACAGCACTAAGTGCCTATTGGTAATGCATTTCACAATAAATCTTAAAAGCCTCTGCTTCACCCTTGCCAGAAAGTATTTTGGGAAAGGTTGCCAAATTGCTGCAATTTGAGAAACATGGCTTCCATTTAATGAAATCTGTGGTAATATTGAAGCACATAATCATGTGGAAAACGCACAAGAATTACATTTCTGCCTTAGAACTGCAGCCTTAAAACACAGATCAAAAAACGGAGAAGAAGGGAAAACCAAGAGAAAAGCACTTTGCTTCCCTCCAATCTCCACTTCCATCAGACAAGCAGGGTCACCTTGTATTCTGCTGGAGATCAACACCCCTGCCCTCAGCTGAAGTGCCCATGCATTTAGACTTTCATTTTTCCTGTTAAAGAGCTCTCAGGAGACACTATCTGCATGAGAAATGTCTGGCATTTGTTATTGTGACACAAGCCACAGTCCACAGTCTGTCTGGCAAAACACCAGAGAAAATGATTCAAGGGATCAGGACCAGTCTTGAAGTTTTTTTACAGCCCCCAAAGCAGGGGCTACACCCACAGAAACTAAAAATATTTTTGGCTTAAAGTCTGCAGTTATTGACTGTCACACTGACTTATTTTGAGGAATTAAAAACCCACACTGTTTATTTTGGGAAAGAAGTAAAAGGGCCAACCAAAATAATCAGACCTGAGTTGTTCATGATTTCACCACCATTTCATGATTAATTACCCATAAAGGCATCTCATCTTGGTCCCTGCCTGCTCTTCAGGTAAGTCCTGGGTGTTTACTGTTCATTAAAGGTTGATGCTAATGGAAAATCTACAGTCTATCACTAGAACAAATACAACATTTTAGAGCCTTGTAGCCTAAGCAGTGTTAATATCAGTCACAAAACATGCTTAGAGTAAAACCACTGGACATCTTGGGCTGAAAAAGAGAGGTCCTACAAAAACTCCAGTCTAGACTGTAATAGCATCCCATGTTTAAATATTTGGGTTCTTAAATATCACTAAGAAATGAAGGTCCTGAAAAAATTCACCTGTTATAACAGCTTCCTGCTCCTGCTGTAGGGGTTACCACAGTCCCATGCAAAATTTATTTTGCCTGAAATATCATGGGGATTGAAAATCTAAGCACAGATGTGCACCAGATTCAGCTGTCAGCTTTCCCATTAGAATATAATATATCTATAAATATAAAACTGGAAAACACAGGGATTATGTTTTGCTTCCTTAGTTCTCCATTTGTCCTGCCCAATATACCAGTTATGATTTCTAAACAAAGACCTGTATGAAAGCTACTGAAAACACTGAATGTAAGTTTTGTAAATAGTCAACGTTAGACCAAGGTTGAATCCAAGCCAGTAGAATCACACAGGTTTTCTAAACTCACAATTTCACTGCATGTGATGGATATAGTTGGGATCTGAGGACATCTGCATGATACCCCTCATCCCTGTCTTTGTCACCCTTCATCGCTGTCCTCAGAACACACAGTGATCCATCACTATCCTTCACTGCTCTCCTCCAAGGAGCAGTTGCAGTGAAGCTTGAGAGGGAAGTACCAGAAGGTTTCCAGAATTTCCTACATTTTATCTCCTCCTCCGAGGTCAATCAGTGGGGGTGGTGGAAGCTTAAGGGTTTAAGTCTCTCCAGCTCCACTGCAGCATCATCTTCCTCAATGGCATTCCAAGTTCTGACTTCATCAGCCTCAGCGCCTGAATTTTAGTCAATTTTAATGCCCAAATGATACTAGAAAGAGGTAAAGGAAGACCAGCATGCTCTTTGCTGTTAGCATGTCCCGGAATGTTTTCCTTTATCTCCAGGACTAAATGATCTTCTCTTTCCTGCTCCTTTTTTTAAGTTAATGACTCAAAAATATATGTCAGACATGATCAATTTAGCTCTAACTGTGATGAGAACTTTTAATTGACTTGAGTGCTCTTTATGAGGGGGATGCATTTGTTTCATACAGATTCCCTGCCTTCAGTCAATGTTTTCTTCCAGCACTCAGTATTTATCGTTGAACCCCTTGAGGTCTGGTACAATTAGAGTCACTACAAGGAAATTATACTATGAGAGACACATTTTTCCAGCCTCACTTAGGACTAAGCAGGGAGCTGACACCAAACAGACAACATTTGCACTGCATCAGGCTGCCTTTGAGGAGGTTTGGGGACTAATTTTCTCTTGGCAAACTTCCGTGGCAGAAAACTTCCACACAGACAAAAGCCGAGGAGAGGATTTATTCAGCAGTGATTGAACTGAGGTGGACAGGTTGGCCAGAGAAGTTGTGGATTCTCCGTCCTTAGAAGTGTTCAAGGCCAGATTTGATGGATCACATGGCAGAGGAGTTGGAATTAAATGATATTGAGAGTCCCTTCCAACCCAAACCAATCTGTGATTCTATGATCTCACATTTTCTTTCAGGTACCTAAACAGAAAAGAAAGATTTTGCTGGAATTCTGATGCATGAATTCACATTCAGGGGTGCAATGCAACGTGGAGGGGGAGCAAACTGCAGGAGAGGATGAGAAAGGATGACATGAAGACACCCTTGTACTGCTGCTGCTGAGCCATCTGTCCATATCTCTCCTAAAAAGGTGTACCCAAGGTTGGGAGGAGATGCCAGCTCCAAGCACAGCCTGGAGCACCCAATGTCACCAATGTTTTCTGGGATACTGAGAGCCCCATCTGGGAAAAGCCTCCATTGGTTCACTGGCTCAACCAGCAATTGTGAAACTCTTCCAGAGTTCTTTCAGAGTTTTGGAATTCAGGAAATTGGTAAGTCTGCCACTTATCAACACTTTTCCATGAGTTTTCTGTGTTTGAGACAAGATTTTCATCAAAGGGGACTTGCTGTACCTCTGCTTCATATGGAACTTCACCCTTTTGGGGCAACAAGATCCTGTGGAATGGCACTGAGACATCAGCCAGGGCTGGCTGAGAAATCCCTAACAGGCAGTGGAAAGGCTGCTGCTGCTTCTAAATTGTTTTCTCAAAAAGAGAAAAGTCAGAGTTTGGCTTGCTTGGTTTAAATAATATTGGACATAACTAAGGGTGAGTGATTATCCATGAATGTGACTTCTATCAAGGTCTCTATAATGTTTACTATATATGACTTTTATTTCTATATCACACTGTTTGATGGCAGGGGGATTACCTTTTATAAGCTTATCTGATGCTTTTCTGTAAGTTACTTTTCATTTTAAAAAATATAAATTTTGCCTAGTAAATTCCACTAAAGCTTTGACTGGCAGTGAGAACAGTTTCCAGCATCAAAACCACTTAGCTCCATTAAGGGGGAGAAAAAATAACTCTCCATGTAACACTAACACTCCAAATTCTTCTTTTTGCAAAACTGAAATAAATGCAAAAATCCTCCAAGAAATGGCAGCCGTTTGCTCAAAACCATTTGTGCTGAGATTGAAGAGTATTACAGAACACTCAGGCTGTATAAAGATGAATTTTATCACACAGGAGTTCAATCTAGCTTCAAATTTACAGTATTCATGGAGAAAAAGAACTAAGATATTTTATCCTGTGTGTGAAAGAGGCAAATGAGAGCCCATCTCTGCTTCTGGCACTAAACATCACCACACATGTGATGATAAATAATGAATAAAACAAGTATCCAAGGTGACTGACTGCAAATGTAGGTAAATGAAGACAGAATAAAATTGAGAGTTGAATTATTTCCATAAACAATAACCAAAAAAAAAAAGAGAAAAAATAAAATAATGCAACAAAATTCTCTAGCTGTCAAACCCTGTGAAGTCTATTGTAGGATCATGAGAATATAAAGCATATAGGAAACATAAAAGTCAATGAGAGAGAGAGAGAGCAGGTATGCAAGCATAAAAGTGACAGGTGACAAAATTTATTGTGCTTGCCAAATCACTTTTATAATTGATATAGCTTTTTATTAATTTTGAAAGCTGTGTGTTTATGCCAAAACGAATTGTCTAGGTGTAAAAATTTGTGTTTCATCCCTCATTGTTATAAAATGGGAGTGGGAAGAGCCAATTCAATAAAGTGCTGTTTCTGCTGCTATCCCTCCCAGGCTTCATTTCCCCAGGATGGCAGCGAATGGGACACCTTGCAATAAAAACAAATGTTCTCAAGGTGCTTTTTATCTTCCCTGTTTTATTCCTAATGTTGCTTGATTGCTGCAGAAAAGACACATTTAGTCAAAGGTCACTGAGAAAGCACAAAAGAATAAAACCTCCACATTTGCAGAAATCCCCACTGCGTAAAAGCCTGCTCTGAGACTTACCCATCAGTGAAATTTCATTTTCTGGAGGGATTTGAAGTGATGCTAAGCCTTCAGCTGGCTTTTGGCCTTGTGGTGAGCTTTGCCCTCTTGGGAAAATGGCTCTGACGTCAATTGAATCAGATGACAGGTTTTAGTCCAATTTTTTTCCTTTTTTACTATTACTTTTTGGACATTATATTAAAAATAGAAGTTTTCAGAAACTCAAAGTCTAATTTACCTGTAGCATTCACATAAATTTACTTAATCACAGTAGAACTTTGATATATATATATATATTTATAAATGAAAAATATTAATTGTCTTTCCTTGCATCACAGCTATATGGAATCTTACCAAGAATCATGGAATAATTAGGGTTGGAATGGACTTTAAAGTATCTCATTCCAACCCTCTGCAAACAGGGATGCTATCCCAGGTTGCTCCAATCCCCACCCAACCTGGCCTTGGACATTTCTAGGGATGGGGCAGCCACAGCTGCTCTGGACTACCTGTGCCAACCTTGCCACCATCACATCTTGTGAAACACGGATTTTTCTTGACCCCACTTTTACTTCTTCCATCCCACTGACACACAATAGTTTTTTAACTTTGCCAAATCAGCAGTTTATGAGTCTCGACCCAAAAAATTGGATCAAGAGATAATATATAACAGTGGGAAAATGAATTCTCACAAATCTCTATTGCTCCAATAATGCTCCTCTGCTATCCCCAATAACAAAATTAACTTTACAAAGTCAGTATTGCTTTTTTTTATATCCAAAGACATGTCCCCTTCTTTTTCAGAAGATAAACAGAAGCCTTCCAACATGCAATTTTAATGAACATCAATAGAATTATCAACATTCCCCTGCCAGTTGCTGGCATTACTTTTTTGCAGGCAGAATAGTTCAAGAAAGACTCATGGGTTTATTTTTCTCTTTCAATTTGCAATTAAGAATGAGGGTGTTGTCATTCAGTTTCCAGTGGAGCATAAGAATGACTTGGCAAATGGAATGTTGTGAGTTCTGGGTGGACTTACACAATCTGATTAGATTTCCACGTGGAATAACTCATCATTAAACACTGTTGATCCTTTCAAGTACATCCTGAATTTATCCTGTCTAACAGAGGCAAGGTCAGCTCCTGGCCTGTGATTAGGGCAGTAGACAGATATTATAATCCACTGGAAATATTTGCTTTCACTGACTCCTGAGGATCCTTGGATGCCCACATTCCTTAGAGAGGCACCCAGGTTAGACTGGATGAAAAAAGGAAATCAGTCTAATCTCATCCTGTGTAGGGTTTTTTTTTAATGCAAATTTAATTGCAATAGAGTTTTTGTACAATATCAGAAAGAGATCCAAAGTAGACAGGATTCTATTGAAACTACAAAATGTCTAGAAGTTGATGAGAAAAAATATACTAAATATATTTAGATATAAATTTTATAATCTAATAGATTTTAAAGCACATTAATAGCTGATGAGAAAAATGTGATATTAGCTCTTTATCTTCACAGTGAAGAGGAGGAGAATTAAGCACAGAAATATCCAGGGCAATCTTTGTTGACTTGCATTTTCTCAGATGAGACACCTCAATCTAATTATTGTCTTTGATACAAAAATTTCATCCTGTTGTTTCAGAAGTATTCTGCCCCTGAAGATTTTGGGGTTCTGCTCTGTTGGAGTCAAAGTTAGAGATTCTTCAAAATTTTTCCTCAAATGAAAGATCCAGAGAGGGAATGAAAAACTCTATAGGAAGAATTCTCCTGAGGAAATGGAAATACATTTCTACTGTGGAAATTTAGTTTTACTCTGTGTAGACTCCAGGACTCTACTTGTGTACTGTAATAATTTTCTTTACAGGTTATCCTGTCAGCCAAAATTCCCAGAAAAAAAATGTTTCTCAATGGATTTAGTCTCAGACATACCTTTGCCATCTAGTTCATTTCACACACATATGCAGTGTCCCTCTGAGATTATTATGGAGTGTCCCTAAAGTTTGGTGGTGTGACATCAAGATTTTGTCATTTGTGTGTGACAATTACACCAGAAAATGCTCTTCGAAGACTCACTGGTCCTATCACAAAACAATTTCCCCTTTGATTTCCTTTGAACCTCTCTTCATCCCATGGATTGATCACTCAGATAGAAGAAAGAGTCCTCAGAATCCTTTTTCTCCCTATATTTCATCCATAAATCAGTGATTTTATTCTGTGAAAATGTCAGCCAGCAGTAATCTCCCTAGGGTAGTGCAATCCAACTAAAAACTGAGAAGTTGATTATCAACGAGTAAAACAATTACAGCCTTTTAAAAAAGAGATTTTTGGTTTTGAAAACATACATAGAATAAGTACATACTTGCAAATGTAGTTGACCTATAATCACTCTTTTTTTTTTTTTTAATCATTATTTTCGGAGTCAGTGCTTTCATTTGGAAAGTTCGATACTGATAAAAGTCACAGGACAAACAATGCTTGGGAAAATCAACCTTGTGGAAATTTGGATGAGAGCAGGACATCACTGTATGTACTGAATGACCTAAGTGAAATTTTAGATGTCTCAGTTAAGTTTATGGATTCAAAGGTGGTCTGGGACTATAATTTTTCACAGTATTTCCAGTCCACAAGTGTTACCTGACCCCTATACCTATACTTATACTCAGTAAAAATACCTTCCCAACCCTTTACAACAGTTAATGCCTCAGAAAAAGTTGGTTTCTTTATCCCAAGACCATCCATGAGGGATGGTGTCTCCCTGAGCTCCAGACCCTGAAGGAAAAAGCTTTTTCATAAAGAGACTTTTTAAGAAGGCCTGTAAAGACAAGGATAAGGGTCAAAAATTTTAAGCTGACATGTTTAGATGAGTTATTAGGAAGAAATTCTCCCCTGTGAGGATGATGAGGCACTGGAAGATGTTGCCCAGAGAATTTATGGAACTCTGGAAGAGCTCAAGGCCAGGTTGGATGGCCAATCTGCTCCATTGGAAGTTTTCCCTGCCCATGGCAGCGAGTTTCAAAGATGTTCTTTAGAAGTGGCTTCCAACCCCAACCACTCCATGATTCTGGGAAAGAGCCCTTGGTTAAACCACGTGGCTGATTTGCCTCAGAGCTGTGCTCCTCAGCAGCACAGATGAAAAATAAAACTGAGAAGTTTCCATGGAAACCCTGTCTTGAATTCAGCTAAGTTCATCAAGCCTAACAAGATTTAGAGGAAACACTTCAGGGCTGATGAATTGGTATTTTCCCTGAAATGTCTTAGCAAGAGCCCTAGAAATGTACATAGAGGCCTTTATGGTACACGTAGGCCTCTTTTAGGAGTTCAGCCATGGCTTTTGCAAAACAGAGAGATGCAGTGAATCACTCACATAAATATTCAGCTTCAGCTCCACTCGCACCTGTCAAAGCTTCTGCTGCCTTTGCAGCTGAGTGAAGATCTGGCCTGTTACTTGGCCTCGATGGTAATGCCAAGTATTTCTTTTTATTCAGCTTTTCCAGCAATCCCTTTACACTGAAATCTGCTTGTCTGTTCCTAGATATCACCACCACCACCTTGCTGTGATCACTGGAGATGAAAGTTTATCCTGCAGGTTTATTATGCTTTGAGAAAACAAATTACTTCCTGACACTCACACGTCTCTCATTTTCAAGACCCTTAAATGATTCTCACTTTGGCTTCCCAATGTTCATCTTCTCAGCATCTACATGAAGCTGACAGCCATCAGAAATTCAAAGAGATGCTGCTTCTCCTGAAGACTGAGAGCTGGAAAGTGATATTGCATCTAACTGTGAGAGAGAATGAATGAGGGGAAATAGTTTTCCTGAAAAATCTTCATCAGCTGCAAACACACACACTTGGAAAGGTCCCTCCTTCTTCACCTCCCAGCTCAGTGCAAAGCATGACATCCAGATAATAAACAGAGAGAGATGATGAGAGGAAAAGAAAGAACATGAAATACTGAGATAGAAACTCAGATTAAAAATAAACTGTCAAATAACTAAATAATTTCAAGATTTTTTTCCAATGTGACAAGTGCTTGAAATGCTGAATCTATTCCAACATCTCTAGGTGATTTTTAGGGCCCCTTCCAACCCAAACTATTCCATGATTCTATGATCTCTATATTTATTTTTAATTCCTCCTGTTTGCAGCATTCCAAGTATACACAGGTTATTTGCAGCTTTTCAAACTGGAAGGGAGGGCTCAGTGTTTTGCTCAGGAATAGTCAAACTAAGGGGACATCTCATCCTGGGAGATTTTTATGTATTAAGCTGGCAGTGACATTTAAAATAGTTTTCCTATCCTCATTTGTCCTGCAGCCCACTCGAATGCATGACAGCAGACACTGGAATATTACTTATTGGTAACTAGGACTTTTTGCACGTGGTCCTTTTAGAAATACCACCTTTAAAAATCCTATCTGCTTTGCTACTGAATTCTTCTTGATATTAATACAGTGCATAAACAACTCTGTTTTGTAGCACACCTACTTGACTTTCTCAGGGCAATGTACCTGCTTTTCAGGTATTTCTGAAGAGTGACTCTTTATTTGCAAATACATATATCAACAGGGCACAGATTCTTTCTATCCTTTGTTTGTGTCCTTTCTGCTGGAAATGAATGGATTTAAAGTTCTTGCTTTTCCTTTACAATGAAGGACAGCTGCCTCTTGGTAAACAAGCACTCAGATGCCTTGGAAATGCTGTGCAGCGTTGAAAAATATACACCAACATGCAAAGCATCCTTTCAGCCTCCCTTTCTCCCTAACAAATTCAGAACATACTAAACCATTAAGGAAGAACATTAAACTTTGGAGTAGATGGGAAGTTTTATGCCTTGCCATTATCTTTAGCATCCAAATCTGGCACGCAAGTAAGGAATAATAAAAGACAAGCAACCAAAAAAAAACCCAAACCCCAAACACCACCACCACCAAGAACAACAACAACAACAAAACCCCATGAAAACAGAACAAAAGAAAAGAAGAAAAGCAAATTAAAAAGCCCCAGGAGTCTGGTCAGGATTCTTTATGTGTAATGCTCAGGGGTTATAGGCAAATAAATGTTTTGTCTTTTTCAGGTAGCTTGCAGTTGACATTAGGTGATGAGAAGGGCATTATACTTTACCTGGCAAGCCAGTATCTATGCTAAATATAGCCAAAGCATAAGCAGCCAAAAAATAAACATAATTATTCTTTCCCTGGCAGTGCAGTATGTGTGCTAAATATAGAAGAAAACACACAACAAATAAGTAACATGATAGCATATATATTTATGTATATATATTTGTACTTCAAATCCCACAGATTGAGTTCCAGCTGCCTTGCATGGCTGAAAATTTTAAATGGGGTTTTGATGGAAATTCTTGTATTTCAATTGTCAAGGGATGTAGCAGGTTAAATCCCAAGCAAGCATGAATGATAAACTTCACTTGTGAAAGTAAGGACATGAGGAAAAGAGGAAGGGAAAAGTTCTTGTGTCTTTGGATTGACAAATCTGAGCAGCAACAGTCTCTCTCATTGTTGATCCTGGAAGAAAAGAAGCTGTAACCTTTGGTTTTGAGTTTCACTCACTTCTACATCCCTTCAAAATAAGCATGTTTTGAGGGAATATTCATTCAGAGACTTAAAATGGGTTAATTGTTGTACCAAAGCAACCATGGGAAAGCGTATGACAAGCAGATTAGCACAAGAGACATTACAGGAAATATCTTCTTTTTTTCTTTTTTCTTTTTTTTTTTTTCTTTTTAACAGTTCCCTAGCAAGGTAAGGAAGAATGATCATTGATTTACAGCCAGAGTACTGAGAGGTGCATTTGTGCAGCACAGTACAAACTCTGAGCTGGGCTAAACACGGACAGCAGGTCAGTAAGTGCATTTGCCAAGCTCAGGGGTGGAGGTGTTGCTCTCGGGTGCAGATTTGCTGCAATCCAGCCATGACAAAGTGCAGGTCTGTGCTGTCCCATCCTTGCAGACCCGGCATGGCTGAGTCCCTCTGTGGCAGAGAAGGTCAGAATGCAGGAGAGGAGCCCCTGGCTCACCTCTCATCCATAGGGGTACGAACTGCAGGCATTTCCCTCTGGATAACCCACTGGACAATCTGCACTATGAGCACACAGAGAGTAAAAGGTGTTTTGTTCTAAGGGAGAGAGGTGAGATCTTCTTGCTCTGTTTCCAGATAGGACCATCAGGACCCACGTGGCAAGCCTCCTGCTTGGCAGCTCCGTGTGCCATATCCTAACAGGATGCAAAACACCTGCCTGGCAAGAGCAGGATTATTGGAGCTGAGCTCATGCATTGCACGGCTTTTTCTAATGAATCCCTCTTTAGCATACATTTATGCCAGTTGACAAAGTGAAAGAAGCAATTCCTTTAAATATTGAGCATTCATACGTAAATTGCAGCCTAGTGGAATCTTCTCCTATCCAAACTGAATCCTTTATCTATTTCTGTTATATAAGAAAAGCAAATAATTTCTTATCGGTTGACTTTGAAATACAGGCAAGTGTTCAGTAGGAGTATTATGAAGTGTCAGCTTTTCTACAGCATTTACTTTTCATGCTCTTAATTTCTCATTTCATTATCTCGTCTTATTCTCCTGCCATGTCAGTGTTTTGATTCGATGGCTTCCATGTGACAAGAGCTCTTGCTGTGTGAGCGATACAAATGCGGCTTTAAAAGTGGTACAACTTCCTATTAAGGCAGAGGCCCTTCCTCAGGAATTTCTTAAAGCTGCAACTGAGACAAGGCAGAACCAGGGAAACTTTGATATGCACAGCAGGCTAAGCCCTCCTGCAGTCCCTGCCAGGATTGCTCTGCAAAACCTTTCTTTGTATTCCTGATTTGCAGAGGTTTGATCTGTTGTTGCCCTGGCAAGGCAGAAGTGGCACATCACAGTTTTATCTCTAAATGCTCTCACTTCAGCCAGCAAGATGCTCAATGGCTTCTTACAGGGAAAAAAAAAATCATTATCACTTTAATGCTTGAAGAAATGGTAATAATTTTTCCTTGGCTTTTCCTTGGGGTCCTTACACCAAGCAGGGAAGGAAAGTACAACCAAGGAGAGAGTCTGTTTCTGCCAATAATGGCTGAGTTGACATCCCTGTCCTCAGAAATATTCCGAGGGAGTAATCCAGGTTAGTAGCGGCCATCAGGAATCTCAAGGCCATGTCTGCTGCTCTCAGGGGCATTGTGGAAAAAATAAGGCCTCAGTGGGTCTTGAAAGGTCAGGAGAGAGCACAGAACCTTCAGAGAACAAGGATGAGTGTGGGAGGCCATGAAGATGCTCTGAGGGCTGGGGCACCTCTGCTCTGCAGCCAGGCTGGGAGAGTTGGGGCTGTGCAGCCTGAAGAATAGAAGGCTCCAGAGAGATCTTGAAGCCCCTTCCAGTGCCTAAAAGAGCTCCAAGGGAGCTGCTGAAGGACTTTGGAAAAGGAGCTCAAGTGGCAGGACAAGAGGAAATGTTTTTAAACTGATAGAGGGCAGGGTTAGACTGGATATTAAGAAGGAATCCTACTCTGTGAGGGTGGTGAGGCACTAACACAGGGTGCCCAGAGAAGCTGTGGATGCTTCATCCCTGAAAGTGCTCAGGACCAGGTTGGACAGGGCTTGGAGCACCCTGGGATAGTGGAAGGTGTCCCTGCCCATGGCAGGGGGTTGGAACTGGGTGACCTTTAAGGTCCTTCCCAGACCAAACCATTCCCTGGTTCTAAGTCTGGTACCTTTGTGTTAGAAAGGAGAGAGGAATGAGTAAAAGCAGTTGAACTGATTCCAAGAGTATCATGAGAAACAGACCTGGAAGAAGAAACTCAGCTTCCCTGAAAAACTCCACTTGATAGAACACCAAGAATGAAGGAACATCTTGCTAGAGAAGCATTTGGGGTTTTTCCTCTTGTTTAGCAAAAGATACATCAGAAGATCCAGTCATAACCTCTCTCTCTTCTGGCTTTATTCCCTCAGCACATCACATTCTAGAAAGGAAATGCTGCAAACCTTACACATGAGGACTGACTTTAGGTATTCCACCGCACACAAGTGACACGAGAAAGAGCTGCTCACACAGAGCAAGCAAGACCCTGGAAAGGGAACAGTGCAGTGCAAGAGAAGTGCCTGACCAAATGTATTCAGTGGGATCAGGGCAGCCCCCATCTGTGCCACAACTCCTTTTGTAGGAGTGGGAACACAAGCTTTCATCTCTTCAGAGGGAACTTTAATTAGCATAATGGGAAATTGCACCACTGGAATGAGCAGAATCGTTTGTGTATATTCCAGCTGTATTTATGCATGAGCTGACTCACAGCTCAGAGCAGCTTGACTCCAAGATCTCCTCATTTGCCAGTCTAAAGGAGGAAAAGACCAGATTCCCTAAGCAGATGAGAAGGCTGGAAATTTTCCTCTCGTTCTGCAGAGCCATTGTCACTGACAAAGGTTTGGGGCAATAACAGGCACAAGATGCTACCAAGGCTCAGGCATGGGTTTGAGGAAAGCTGGATCCACCTCTGGTGTTCTCAGGATGAGGAAGGACATGGACCTGCTGGAATGAGTCTGGAGGAGGCCACCAAGATGATCAAAGGGCTGGAGCACCTCTCCTGTGTGGAAAAACTGAGAGAAATGGGACTGAGCCTAAAGAAGAGAAGGATCTGGGGGGACCTGATAGCAATCTAATCGGTTGCCAAGAAGAGCTGTGGATTCCCAATCCCTGGAAATGTTCAAAATCAGGTTTATTTGAGCTTTGAGCCACCAGGTCTTGTGACAGTTGTACCTGCTCATGGCAGGGAGCTAGAATTAAATGATCTTTGAGGTTGCTTCCAACTCAAACTATTCTCATATTCTAGGATCTTTTAATCACCTCAGAACTCCTCTCAAAAATCATTGCAGTGTTTGATTGTGCCCCATGCTGTCAGTCAAAGCAGAAGGTGGTCAGAGAAGATGCTGAGGAGTCACCAGGCTGTTGTTGACCTCTTGTAAGAGCAGGTGAGGACAAGGAACAGCTGAGATGGAGCTTGCAAATGTCCATCTGGACACTTCAAACTGCTGAGTACACACCGTGTCCTCGACATATTCCCAAATTATCACTTATTCCCCAAAAATTATTCTGATAAAGACTGCGCATCTTGGTGTGGATGGTATGACCAACCGAAATTGATTCAAGGACACACTTTTGAAAATTTATAGTTACATAGTTCAGAATCAAATTATTTATTTTTTAAAAAACTTATTCTTTCAATCTATTTGGCGTGGTGAAATGGAGATGTTGTGTAATATCCACCTTGAAAGGAAATTGTCATCTTTAGAGATGGAAAGAAAGAGATGGAAAAAAAGTGAATTTAAGCCATATCTTCAGATTAGCTCGCTGGAAGTTAAACACATGTCTTGAAAACAAAAGTGTCTTTTGCTTCTATCTTATTTTAATCACTTTGTTTTCATTTTTCCAAACTTGAGACTTATTTTAATTAAAAAAACACATACTTTCTAATTAAAAAAATGATTGGGTTAATCAACAGCTGTTCAATTCAAGTGGCACTCTGAAAATTAAACTTGTAACTCTTCTGACTGAGCTCAAGTACCAGCTCAGTATCTTTAATTTCCTAAATCAATATATTTGGGAATGGATAAGTTAGACTACTTATGATTCTGAGTTAAATTCTTCAGGAATATTGGCTGAAGAAATTATGGGCATGGCTGAGTTCATGTATGCAGATGGAAAATTATATCCTTCAAAACCAGAGGATGTGAAGCTTATTGATACGAAATAGGGATTAAAATACTTTGTCTGATCCAGGGAATTATTCCTGTGTGTTGATCCTATCTTAACTTTGTCCCCATTATAAGGATACACAGCCATTTCCACAGGGATGAAAAATTGTTCATTTCTGGTCAATTTGAAATGAAATTGTTTATTTGTTTGTAGGTCAGTCAGTGAACTGAAATACCCCTTTTCTTGTGCAATCCTGCATAAAACAAAACCAGGGCAGAGATTCCTTGATTTCACAGAAAAAGCCACACTGTAACAAAGCATGGACAAGGATCTGAAGTAAGAAGGTAAGAAGTGGATCAGGATGTGACAGAACAGATGTCCAGGTGAAAAATCAAGGAACGATACATAACAGAAAACTCCAGACATGCAGCACAGATAGTTAATGGATTGAAGAACAGTGGAAAAAAAAGGTTTGAAAAATTCTTCCCTAATTTTGCAGATTTTTTTTTTGTCCCGATGGAAAATAGCTGAAAAAAATAGGAAAAGAATAAGAGGAAGGTTAAAAAAAAAAAATAAAGTTAGGAGTGGGGAGAAGAGCAGGGGGAAGGGACAAAAAGTGAGCTGTGAAACACTCTTTCCCTAAAAAAAATGCTGAGCTGAAACATCTGGTGCCCCATTAGCACTGGAAAACTAATTTCTGAATAACCTCCATCTATTTGCCTCACTTATATAATTTCAGCACTTGGTTTCTCCTATGTAGTCTGACTGCTGGGAATCCATGCTTTCCTGAAGGCTTGCTGGTCATTGCAAATCCCCAGTAATACAGGGTATTTAACCAGGGATCCTTATTCCCCAGAGAAATTCTTCTCCTCCACACATTTTTAAGGAGCTCAAGGCTCTGGGAGTTGTTTTCAGAAGCAGACACGCAGGCAGAGCTTCCTAAGTCCACATCAGAAACCAAACAACTTCTTTGTTTGCTATTAAACATGAACAAAGATATTTTAAGAAGCAGGGAATGAAAAGCAAATCGGTTAAAGTGGTTGTGTTGCAGTGCTTCCATCAGTCAATGGTTTCCTGGGTTTTCTGGTTTTGACTAAGCTGAAAGTCATTTCCTGGCTAATGCTTCAGGCTCTGGGCATTCTCCTAAGGTTAGGGATTTGCCTACACCAAATGAGAGCAGCACTGACTGTAAAACCATTGGTTTATGCCCAACAGTGGCCATTTCTTCCCCAGATTTGTCAGTCTCAAACATATCCTACCAGAAAGGTTTGGAGGATGCCTCTTTTGAGGTTTGCTTAGTCAGTCTTTGGAGTTTTTTTTCTAGTTCCTAGGAAAATGAGGGGTCTTGAGCTTTTCAGATTCAGCTGAGATTGCTCCTGACAGCAGACAAACATGAGGAGATTTATCTTTGCCCCCCAAAAAAATACTTTAGGAACATGATAGCAAAATTAGAAATAAACAGAGAAACATAAAACTCAATAAAAGGTGAAGTGAGATTATACTCTCTTTTTCTAGCTGCCACTTTGGATTGCCCTGTGGGACCCCACTGTGGTGAGATCCAAGCTCATGGTCCCTTCTCCAAGCTGACTGTTTCTATCCAGAATTGCCAACCTCCCTAAACATTTTTCCTCACTGACACTCAAGGTTTTCTATCTATGAATAAGTTTCACTGAAGCTTCTCAGCAGGCTTTCAGGATTCCCCAGGCTCTCCTGTAGTTTAGGAAACCTTATCCTGCTGCAAAATTCTCCAGCTGCTTCCTGTCTGCCACAAATGCAGACGGAGCACCACTGGCTGAAGCAATGATAGTTTCACTTTGATATGCAGACAGAACATTTGTAGGGCTGATTCATCTTCCCTGAAGGACTTTTATCTCAAGAAGTCGAGGGAATATCACTTTCCTTCTCTCATATTACAAATGAACACATCATCAAAGTTTAGTTTGTAGTTCACCACCCCAGACACAAGGAAGAAATATTTAGGACAGAGTGCTCAGACCCCTCTCTCTGCATCCCCCCTCCCTCAGCAGGGTTATTTCAGGGCTAAGAGCCATGAGTACATCCAAAAAGGCCTCTTCCCTCCTACATCTGCCAGGGAACCACCCTGCATCCCATGAGGGAGATTTCACCCACAATCACATTCATTTATTATGTTAGACAGCAAAAAAAATTATGATGATAATGATGATGACGATGAGGAGGACTACGAGAATGATGAGATATTTGAACAGTCCAAACCTGCTTTGCTGCTGACTCAGACCAGGAAACAAAGGCTTCCAACTTCACTGGCAGTAACCTACCAACCTCCTGAGAGGAATTATCTTGAGGGAAAGTGTGAGTTGAGGGGGAAATAAAACCATTTACTCTGGATCAATTAGTACAACCATAAGCCCAGCACTGCCAAGGCCACCACAAAACCATGTCCCCAAGTGCCACATCTATGTGTCCTTTAAATCCCTCCAGGGATGGGGACCCCATCACTGCCCTGGGCAGTCTGGTCTCATGCTTGAGAGCCCTTTCTGTGAGAAATAGTTCCTGTCTTATTACAAAAGCAGAGGTTCTTTTAGTCTGCTCAAATGCAGTGCCTTCATCAATTCTCCCAGGGATGGAGAAAACCATTGAAGACAAACTTTCAGAGTTCCATCAGATCATATGATTGGTACATATGGGAGGACACCTGAATTATCCTCCTGATTTGCCACTGCTTTGAAAAACCCAACTGTGGAAATATCTCACCACCTGTGTCCTTGACTGCATTTCCTAACAAATGTACACAAAGTGAAAACTCTGGATTAATGTCTGACATGATTAAAATGTCAGATTCCTGTCCTGGTCAGGAGTCCTCTAAGTACAAATAATAAGAACAATCTTTACAAGCCTGTAAGAAAAAAATGTTTTTATGCTAGAAAAGATTTTAAAATGGGAAAACAGAAATCTTGTTTTTCTGCTCACCGTGAAGCAAATCAATGAGGTCAACAGAAACAAGCATCATCCAACAACTCTCATTTATTCCTGTTTTCCCATCTGCCTATACTATAATTGCACACCAAAAAATAACAATAAAAATACATTGATGCAGTTACTAACTCGAGCACTCCTAGCTTTGGAAATGCTACAAAGGATTTTAACTGTTAGTGAATTATTGATCCAATCTGGGAACATAACTTAGATCCCACATACATTTATGCTATTATGCATATATTTTTTAAATATAGAAATATCTTTTTGCTTTCATCTTTGGGAAACTCCAACAAGAAACTTGGTATTTGATGATATTTGTTATTATTTGATGATGGGGGGAGAACAGTGAGACTTTGAATCATATTTTTCTCCTATTAAGAGCTAAAGGTGTGTAAACCCTTTCCATTCTGCAAAACATGATCTCACATTCCCCAGGCCTGCAGATTCCACAGGTTCTGTGTGGTGAATCACAATTAAAACTCCTCATCTGCAATGTTCAATCTGCTATGGTCCAGAACTCTTGGTCCAAAGAAAATCCTGCTCAATTTATGCCTGGAAGACATCCAGAACAGACAGCATATTTGGGAATTCTGCTTTTAGTGTTAGTCTAATGTCCGAGGACCAGCACTTTGTTCAGATTTAGATTGGTTTTTCAGGGACAAAAAAGCTCTTTTGAAATGCTCACTGGAAGCAAAAGGAATAGAAAATCCCCAGGATTTTTCAGAAATGTTGAAACTACTGAAATCTTTTACTAACCTGACTCCTGAAAATGGGCAAACCCACTGTGATTAAGTTTTCTAAAAATAAAAGTTAATAAGACACGATCTGCTCAGGCAATTGCTGGGGACGGGGTAAGGGGGGTGTGAATTGTTAACCTAGGAATAGATAAACAAATATCAGTGTTTAGAGTGGAAAATCTCTGCCAACCTTCCCCTCTGGCACCAGTGCTCTGCTGTCAGAATCACACTTGGTACAATCCAGTAATTAAAACAAATAAGAAGGTCTCAATGGGTAGTAAGTTCATTCCAAAATTCCTTGCTCACTTGTTCAATCCCAAAAGTGCTATTATGAAGTCCAGGAAGAAAAAACAAGAGAAATGAAAGTGGATTTGGAGATCAGTCACAGCAGCATTAATTCTGTGTAACACAAGACTATCACAGCACTCTCATTATCCTTATAAGATTGAATGAGATTAAAGTCTGTCATCTTTCTGGGTCTTTATCTTCATATCTAGAATACCAGGAGGGAGCTCAGCAAATCCAGCACCTGATAAAAGGGAATATAATACTCGATGATTTCACCATGTAGTAACAAGGAGAATATTTCTACTTAGGGAGAAGAACCCACAGGCAGAAATGGGCTCAATCTACCCTGACACTGAGCTGAAAACATCAGATCCCTGTTATCTGTCACACAATACCAAAGCTGTTTGTCTTCCCTTCCAGGATTATTGATCCTCATCAGGAGCTCAGCACCAGGAGTCTGGACTGCTGGCCCGCCACAGAGTGGGGTGGAGAAAAGTTGAGTCAATATTCACCTTCTCATGCAAATCAAGTCAGAGGTTTCAGAAGAGCTTGTCAAGGACTGGGGAGTGATCTCCACCAAGGCATAAGGATCCTCGAGTGCCTTACAGGGTTCTCAAAGCACAGACCTTCACCTACAAAAACACAGGAGAAAATCAGCTGAGCCTGTAAGGAAATTCTGTGCTCCCTATACAATTCTTCTTGGAAAAGGACAATAGAAAGAAGGAAACAGCACTACAGATATTATTCATACTGAACTATATCCCTTAATACACTCCATGGGGTTGTACTGATGTTGTAACAACACAAACATCAAAGCAGCAGAATGGATTTTGAAGGGTTTAACTTCATGAGTCAAAGCTTTTACTAACATCATCCTTCTGGCACTTTTCTTGCTGTAAACATTGTAATCAGAGTTGCACTGGCATTTCCATTTCAGTCTTATTCCCAGCTGCTTGTGAGACTTCTGATCACTGTTGACATAATTTAGAGCAGCTCTAAATGATGATCCAAGCTGTTCTCACTCTCAACTGGCCTGTAACCTGTACAGGAGTGAGATTATGAGGATTATGGAGATTATTATTAGCTTCTCTTAGCCCTGAACAGCCAGTGATTTTCCCCATCCCTTGGAAAGGTAAAGTAATGACCTCAATTTTATCAGCATCTGAATCAAAGTGACTGCTTCAAGTTCATTTATTCCGTGTGTCACAAAGAGAAATCTGAGGCACGGTGCACATTGCACATTTTCTTCCCCTGGCTTGTCGTATCTCTTGTTTGCTGCCAAGTTGTCCAATGCAAATAAACTGTGATTTCAAGGGGAAAGTCAGAGAAGAAATGTTGTGGAGTTGATGGATATTTACTTTGACTTTGTGACTGGAGGCAGAACACAAAAGCAGGGAATATCTGAACAACCTAGAAAGGAATACACGGTTGTCATTTCTCCAGTCACTGGCCCAGGTGATCTCATTAACAGAAGCACATTTTATCAGTGGAGATTGTTGCCATAATGTCTTGATCAAAGCAAACGCTTCGCTGGGTACACACACACAGTCAGAGCCAAATATTCCAAACAGCCTGGATATGTTACAGTAGTGCTGACAGAATTTTACCTTTTTCTGCACTATTAATATCTTCCCATCAGCTAATGCATTTTCTCTTTTTCTGTGCTAAGAGATGTCTCAGTGGGAAGCACAGACTTGCTGGAGCCCCTCAGGGTATTTAAAGCTACACAGGGAGGAGGGGAGCTTCTTAAAGATGTGGTTTAACTCATTTAAGTTGACTTAACTAAGGTGAGGACAGCAACACAAGGTCACGGCAGGTTACAAGGCAGTACAGCACTGGTCAATTCTGCTTTGATGGAAATTTCTTAAAGGTCTATTTGCTTGTTTCTTCTTCCAGATAGTTATGTTTTATTAAAATACAAAACCGAGAAAATTTATCTCTTTCAGAGATTTATTTTTTGTAAAATGAGTCTAAATGCATTCCAAATAAATCAATGACAGCTGTTGGAGCACTGGGGGAAATGAAGTATCCCCTGCTCCAGCTTTAAGTCTTACAAGGAGACAGGAACTGGCATTTTCTTACCAAAATGTCCTTCTCCTCCAAGATGTCAAATGGTGCTCCTTTATTTTTAATATGAAACAAAACCAAGCCTTGATGCCTTCACCTTTTGGTAGAAGACAGATCTCTGTTCTGGGCAGCATCTGGCCTTGCACAGATTAGGGGAGAGATGGTTTCTGTGAAATGTTCCTTGCACAGCCATTTCCACAGCCAGCTGTGACCATGCTGGAAGTTCTGCTCTTCTACAAGTAGGCTCAACCTCTTCATTCTCTGCCCTACATTATTTTCACAGACAGAAACCATATAGGAAGGTCTGTAAGGGAAATTTTTCAAGAATTGGCACTGCTGTAAGGGGTGTTGGGTTTCTCCTCTCTTTCCATACCCACAAAACCCATTCTCAAATGTGAGCTTATGTTCAGTGACTTCCAACAACTCCTTCTGTATCTGTTGGTCTCTGACTGCAGGAAATCTCTCCCTTCCCCTACAAGTCAATTTGTGGGATATTTTGTACTCACAGGAACATCTGAATGTTGTCGGTGCTCCCATTGCCACTCCAGATGTGGCCTATGACAAAATGCCATTTCTCTTATTCAGTGATTTGTATTTAGTTTACAGTTCTGTCTCCTTTATGTGTCCACTGACTTCTATGATCAGCATTTAATAAAATCTGGCACAGACACAGATGGTTTTGTCTGCATCACTTGCTGTTCAGCACCTGCAAGAAAATCTTGAATATAGGAGCAAGGATGGGGAGCAAAAATAGATCTCATTTTATTTCTCACCTCTTAGAAATCGCTTCATTATTTCCTTGTTTCCAGCACTCTCATTCCCAAAGGCTCTCTATTTGTCACCACTCAAATGTTAATTTTATTAGACTATGCTGCACGTGGAATATTACTCTCACATAATCCATTGCCTACTTGTTTCCCTCATGTATGATTAGCTTTTACCTCCAGACTCTTGTACAATACTCAACAGAGAAATATCACAATATTCTGGGTGTTTGGGTAAATAATCCTCAAACTCTTCAAGAGACTTGGATGTTATGACCATTTCATTAACAAATAGAGAAATTAGACCAGCAGGTTTCACTTCTCTTCTGCCAGTGAATTTGATGCCAGACAGATCAAGGGGCTTGTGATGGTTTTGCTGCTTATGTGACCAAGATGGGAATTGAGCCAACATTTCCTGGGGCTACATCCTGTGCTAATCCACAAAAACATTCATTTTTCATCTCAGTGATTTAACAAGAAGCAAAATGTGACATGATGGCTCTGTGGCAGACAAAAGAGAGCAATACCAACCACACATATCACAGTGCCGGTACAACATCAGAGAATCTTGGGCTTGATGGACTTTGAAACAAAATTCAAATGGGTTTGGATGCTTCTGAGAAAGCTGAGAGGAAACAGTGCTTGAAATCCTGCAGACAACACAGAGAAAAAAATGTGCAGGAATGGTAGTCCTTTTTCAGGGGTGTGTATCCCTAGAAGCACACCCTCTACTTCCCTGGTTCTTTTGATCACTTGGGTTTTTCTAAGGCAAAAAGGAAATATACCTGGAAATGCCTTAACTCTTCCCAGCTGTGTCTGACTTCAGCGCACAACAAAGCTCTCCATTCCTCAGTTCTACAAAGATGCAGAATATATTGTTATAAATCAGAAGGAATCCTTAATCCTTCACATGAGGATACAGCTTTTATACACTAGCAAGGAATCAAGAGTCTGCTTTGAGTGACATGGGGGAATAATTCTGCTTCTCAGCATGAGAAGAAAGAGGTTTGGGCATCTAAAGCAGAAGTATAGTCCCTCACAGAGCTTTGGGCTTCCTCTCCTCTTTCCTTCTGTCTCTTGAATTCATTGTCCTGGGGTGGTCTCCTCCCAAATGGGTCCCTCCCTCTGACTCCCTTAACCCACAGCTCCTCTGAAGATGAGACAGATGCACAAGAGGGAGACACCTGAGGATGGAACCCACTGTGGTCACAGATACATTGCTGCCTTTAGAAGACCCACATCATGGAGCCTCTCCCAAATCCATCCACCAAGCCATCACTAGCCCCACTTCTGCTCTGGATGGGCATGGTCTGCCCCAGTATGGATACAATTTCTCCCAGAACAAAGGCCAGAGGCACTGCCTGAGGAGGCTGCTTCAGCCTCACTCTGCTGATCTGGCTGAAAAACAGCACCTCCAGAGGCCTGACATCATCTGACCCCATGTAGGAATAGGCCACATCCTCACTAATTTTCTTGTCCTCTAATTAAAAGAAGAACATACGAACATAAAATATATCCTAAGAGATTGGGTCCAATAATTTGCACCAAGAGATACAAATAAGGAGGCAACACAAATGTGGCTACTGTCTGCAGTTCGTTCCTTTGGTAGTGTCAAAAATTCCATATTTAATGCATTAGAGATGGTAAAGAATGTAACTCCTGCCTATTTGCTGCATTCCCAGATATTCCCTGACATGATTTTGGCCAGGTTATTTTTCCATTTTCAGTCTTCACAAGTCCTGTGGCAACAAAGCTCCAGACATTCATAACCACTCAGTTTAAATATATACATAGAGTTATAGAATCCTAGAATAGCTTGAGTTGAAAGAGACCTTAAAGATCATCTCATTCCAGCCCCCTGCCATGGCAGGGACACCTTTCATGAGATCAGGTTGTTCAAGACCCATCCAACCTGGCCTTGGAAACTCCCAGGGATGGGGCAGCCACAGTTTTTCTGGGAAATCTGTTCCTGTCTCTCATCACCCTCACAGGGAAGAATTTCTTCCTAATATCTAATCTAAACCTGCCCTCAGCCAGTTTGAAGCCTTTTCCCCTTGTCTTGTCATTCCAGGCTCTTGTCAGTAGTCCCTCTCCATCTTTTTGTGTCTGCTTCCCTCAAGCACCAGAAGATCAAATTTGTCTTGTCTTTTCTAGACAGAACAATCCCAATTCTCTCAGCCTTTCCTCACAGCAGAGCTGCTCCATCCCTCTGATCATCTCTGTGCCTTCCTCTGGACTGGCTCCAACAGCTCCACATCCTTTCTGTGTTGGGGATCCCAGAGCTGGATGCAGCTCTGCAGGTGAGGTCTCACCAGGGTGCAGTAGAGGAGCTGAATCGCCTCATTTATGTACTTTCTTTTGTTTGTTTGTTTGTTTTAGATCCATCTCCTGTGATTTCAGGGAATTTTCCCTACTCATTGGATTGAATTGTTCTCATCTATCAACATTTTTATTAGAATAATCTTGAGGATACCCCCTCACATTTTTCCTCTCCAAACTGAAGATTCCCCAACTTTATATTGTCTCTCCATGAAGCAACTTCTCCTTTCTATCAGCAGTGCAAGCTGTCCTCCTCTGCATCCTTTTTTGGCTGTTGATTTGAGTTTTTTCTTTTGAACTTGAGTTGGTTTGTGTTTCTGCATGACAAAAGTGTGCTTTCCACAAAAATCTTCAAACTTGATTTGACAATACTAAAAGAGGGAACACACAGCTTCCCTTGCTTGTTTGTTGCAGTGACTAATAGCCCCTACTGTTTAAAAATGCCAGTTATTAGTGTTTGTTTGTCCATCTCTTCTTGAAATGTGTTTTTCTGGTAGGTTGAAGGTACTCTTTACCACCCAGTGTTTTGTCTTTGCAAAAGCCTTTTATATCTTGTGTACAAGGCACTTTCCAGCTTTTTTTTTAACCTCTTTTTCTTCCCCAAACGGAAACAATTGAGTTCTTTACTTTGATCAGTGCCCAGTCTTATATCCAGACTGCAAATCATGTCTGGGCATCACTTCCAGAGCTGGTGTCCTCATTGCCACATCTGTGGGTGGGGAAATAACATCAGCTTGTCCTTCATCCACCCAAGATCTCATTAGCTCTGTTTTCCCATTAGCTCTGCAGCCCAGGGAACACTAAATAAGTGGCTCATCTACTGTGCCATACAGGTGCTTTCCAGTGCTTTTCCCTGACTGGTAGGTCAGGATGTCCTCTTTGTTTCTGGATGTACAACCATCCCTTCAGCAACCACAAATGCTGATCTTCTGCAAGGGATGCAAACAAGAAGCTCTAGGCAGCTTGGCAATTTTAGTCTGAGCAATCCACTGTCTCCTTAATCAGCTGTGTCTAAGAAGCAAGTAATTAAATTATAACATCAGTAAGGTGCTCCCTTGGGAGGCTGGAGAGAAGGTAGAGTCTGGTTTTCTTCTTAATGGGTGAGCACTCCAAAAGCAGGAGTTATGGGGGGCTTTCCAGCCTGGTTCTTGTTCTTTGTTCATCCACTGACTCAGGAGAACAGGACTCCCAGCACTCCACGAGGTGAAGGTGCAAAACACTCATCCTTGAGATGCCACTTGTCATGGGTATGAGCAGATGGATGAGGCACATCAACACTGCATTGTTTTATTGTGTGCCTCTACATTAAAATTCCAGGTACTTACATAGCTTTAGACATTGTCCCAAAATGGCAGGAAACTGTAATGATTCTGTACCTTAGTGAGAGCATTCAATGTCCAGATTTTGGATTGAATTTCTGCTTGTAGTATTTTTAGTTTTGATCCAGGTTTTTCATGTCTTTGCCTTTCTTTTAACTTGAGCATTGAAAGCATACACCTTGAATTGCTGAGAAGATACATCTCTTCTTGTCCCTCTGTCTGTGTTACACAGAAACAAGATTGATGGTAAATTGCCAGTGCTGCTGAACAGAGATGAAGCTTTAGTCTTCATTTGTGTGCATGCTTTTGTACAGGCCCACGCACTACTAACCTTACAGAAGATGAAAGTGTTCTTAATCGGAGCAGAAAACGTGGAGAAAAATATCACACAGTGTGGCCAAGAAAAAAAACTCTCAGTGGCACTCAGTTTAGGAGACATTTGTTCTGTCTTCCTCTGTAGTTCATTTCGTTTTGACTCTTTTTGTTGTTCTGTTGTTCAATTTTCTGCAAGAAAGCAATTAAATTAATAGAAATTGATTGGTGTATCTACAATTATGTACAGGGAGGTTGGGCTACACTGGGCACATACATCACAAACAAGATTTCCTATCGTGGTTTCTTACTGAAATCATTTATTAAAGTCTACTTTGGCTTCATTCTGGTCCAGTTTTTACCACCATCACATCCAAGCCCACTCTTCAGCCCCTTCTCCAGCTTTTGCCTTCACAGGAAGAGGTGAAAAATGTCAATTCAAGACAGAATGAATGCAAGGTATAATAAATAGCATAAAAATCAGACATTGCTATTTCACTCCACATCTTCAAACAATTTTACAATCAGTGATTTCCACCTCAAAATAACCTTGAGAATAAGGAATATTATTGTCCTTGGACAAATATTTCCCTGAGGATGTGAGCAAAGGATTTTTCATGTAAACCAGCATCACAGTGGGACTGTGTTAACTTTTATCTGCTGAGGTTCTGCTATAAAATAAAGCTCAGGGGGCCAAACAAACATAAGCAAAAAATTATTCTCTTGTAAGATAATCTCATGGAGAGACACACACCATCCTTGTTATGCAGGGGGAGTTGAAGCCTATATCAGAAATTGCTAATTATAGCAGCCAGCTCCATACTTGGGGTGTTATTCAGCTGCATCAACCTCTTTCCATAGCCTAATCCTCTGCAGAAGGGCAGGCTACCTTCATGTGTGCACCCTGTGACTTTAGAGATGTTTCACCCAGGGCTGTTTGTCTGAGCTGAACAACTCCTCAATCAACCACCTCCCACCTTTTTGGACACCAAATCCTTGGTGTCCTCATCAGCTCTGCACAAAGCTTTCTCTGAGGACTTGTCAGCAAAATGTCCTTTCCTAGCAAGCCCTTGGTTAAATCAAAGGCAACAGAAAGTATTGGCACAAGAGATTCATGAACAGGAGTTTGGTAAAAGAAGGAAGAAGACGAGGGGTTGTAGATGTGAATCATATAACATTTGGGTTGAAAGGGATCTTCAAATCATTTTATTCTGCCCTCCTGCCTTGGACAGGGTCACCTTCCACCAGAGCCTCATCCTGGCCGTGAATACTTCCAGAGTTAGGACATCCAAAATTCCTCTGGGCAGCCTTGCCTGGTGCCCTCCTACATTGCCCAGAAAAGCTCTGCAGTGCTGCCATGAAAAGCTGACAGGGGCTATGTTGTGCTGGCAGGGCCTGGCAGGAAATCCAGATAAATCCCAGCCCAAGGCTGTGCACCATGTCAGTGGCAGGTGTCTGTCAGCTAAACCCACTGCTTCCTTATCCTGCACCTCTCTGCTCCACTGCTCCTGGAAATGGGTTCCCAAAAATTACACCAAAAGATGTCTCTCAAATGTGGCACAAAGATTATTAAACTGGGTTTTGTACAACACCATGTGCATGAGAAACATCCAATAGTCAGTGAGGGTGTTAAAGCATTCCTTGGCACAGATTGAATCAAAGCTTGGGTCCACTGTGATATTTTGTGCAGTTTTCATAGGGATTTGAGGCAATCCTTTCCCATACAAACAATTAGAGAAGACACATGAGTGAATCCCTTTCCAGCCTGCTCCTCACCAAGGCATGAAGTCAATTGCTGGTGCCACAAATCCTGGAAATGGCAGATTTCCTAATCTCAGAGTTTAAATCTTGGCAATTTTTTGATAGGTTTCTAAGCAGGAGGCAAATAAGCTTGATCATTCTTTCAAGTTGATTGTGCCAGCATCCAACAGGCAGCTTTTATTTCAACATCCAAAGTCTCACAAAGCATCACAGGCAGGAAAAGGAGGCCACATCCTGGAGGGATCAGGAAGATTTCTCCCCATGGATCTAAAATTAGATAAACACACCTCGTGCTTTCCAGCAAGGGCTCTCAGAGGGCCAGTGTAGAAAACAGTTACCACAGCTACCAAAGATCTGTCTGGCCCAATTTTATTGTTGCTGATGCTCTGAAAGGAGCATGGGGTCAGAATCTGGATTTGATAAGAGATGTTTATTGTAGTTGTCAGTCCTGCACCTGACCTTGTCCTGGTTTACAGCCTGGATTATCATAATCCAAAGCTTTTTTTCTTTACTTTTTTATTTAGTTGCTTACAGTAGTGCATGGGAAAGAAATGGGATTAATCAGTGATATTCAGAATGATATTGGAACACATTCAGCCATAATCCCTCGGTGAGTTCAGTCTGAATATCACAAACTCATTCTGTCGGAATGTATTTCACACTTTTGCCTCCTGTTTCCTCTGTGATGTCCCAAAGTTTACAGGACACCATGTCCTAACCACCTCTTGACAGAGTACTTGACTTGACTGTTCCTCTGCAAATTTTTGGTTTAAAAACCCTAGGCTGGTTTAAAGCACGTAGATGATGTTTTCTTGCACTGCACATTATCAGAAAAGGATTACAAATATTCAGACAACACATCTGGAAAAAAAGAGGAGATGGAAAATCCTGAGAAGGGACAGCTGAAAGCATTATCTTCCTCAGCTGGTGCAGCTGGAGCCAGAGAACAACATTCCTAAAATCTGAGTAAAAGACTGCAACACTTACACTAAATGTTCAAGATCAAGCAATGTTCATGAATTAAAAAAAAAATCAAAATTAAAAACTTATATTTCTTCTGAAAATAGAAGCTTCATTGAAAGGGATTCACAAAGAAATATCTGTCCTGTGGTTACATTTTTCTCATGTCCCATAAAATGAATGCATGGGTTAGAAGTGCCTCTTGCCTTGATTCTGTTCTGGTTTATGCACATTGAATTCACTTTGCAGTTTTCTTTGGGAGGCACTAGCAAGGGTTCACTTTTTTATACTTAGCCATCTGTATTCCCTAAGTTAGCAAGCAAGCAAAGTGAGAATTATGACACTTTATGCTAAATACATGATACTTGATGGCTCTGCACATGGCATATGGCACTTCACAGGGCTGCACAGGGAGACTTAAAGGAGAAGAAAGGCTAAGAAGAGACATCTGACACAGGATAAGTAAAAGAGCAAAAGTGGAAAATCTTTTCAAGAAATCAGGGAATTTTTTAAAAAGTACAATGAAAAAGAAGTAACTTTTTAGTTTCAAATTAAGTTAAACTCAAAATTTGCTCACACACACATAGCAGTGAAAGAGTGAATAGCTAAAGGAGTTCACATGCTTTATCATTGACAGGGCAGAAAGGGTAAAGTCTTGGCCCTGAAAGGATCAAAGACACCTTTAATGCAGTAAGGAGTTCCTCAAAGGTGACAAACCACAATTGCAGAGACAGGTCAGATGTGAGACCAGACCTGCAAAGACCCAAATCAAAGATTTGTAGGGGAAAAAAAGCATTTAAAAGAAACAAAGCAGACTCTTTAGCACCAAGAAATATCCTAACTTTCACTATGTAAAGTTATTGCTGGGAGAAATTATCTGAGATCTCCAATTATCTGTGACAAAAAACCCACAAACAATGTGATAAATTTCAGGGAATTTTTGGTACAGCTCAATCATTTTTACCATTTCCAGAAATATTGACACAGGGAAAAAAAAATGCTATTTATTGGTAAAGTCAGTTATATTCACTACTGCTTCCTCACAGACCAAGATGTAAACCCACAGAAAACCAAGATGAAAGTGACAGCATGGATTATAACTCTTTCACAAGAAATGTGTAAAGAGGAAGAAAAGAAGTTCATTAGGGATGCATGTATTGACTGTATTAAAAACGAGCCAAGAGTTCTATCCTGAAACTGTTCACATTTATTCACAAAAGGAAATGTTCTGCTGTTAGTGGGAGCAGCAGATTTGTGGTTGGAAGGTGTAGTCTGCTGAGCTGGGAGTGGCTTCACACACATATCAGGACGCCCAGAAGAAGAGGCATTCCCAAAAGGAAGCCCCACCTCTGGAAGTGTACAAGGGCAGGTTGGATGGGTGTTGGAGCAACCTGGTCTAGGGAAAGGTGTCCCTGCCTTTTATCAACATTTTAATGAAGGGATGGGACCATTGTTGGGCTAAAAATGATTTATTACTCAGATAAACATCAGCCTCGAAGGCCGTGAGATTTTAGAGGAGCAAGAAGTTGGCTAAAGCTCAAAGCAGTCAAAAGTTTCTTTGTTACAAGGCAATATTTAACATTTTGATCTAATGTAAAGTTGCCACAGAATTTATTTTGTTTTTCTAACTTATTACCTTTACTTAATTCTGTGGTACTGCATAAAGTTTTATCTAATGGCTTTCTATTTCACATACACACATGTGCTTCTATTCTAATATCTAAACTCTTACCTTACTCTATAAAGTTACATTACTGCACTATAAAACTCTTTACTATTTAACCCAATATAGTTTCTTACTTATTTAAGGCATATTCTTACTTACAACTATAGAAACATAAGTTTATCATTTTTCTGCTTAATGTCTCTGTACTTTTCTTACTACATCAATCCAAGCTTCTCCCAAGGCTGCAAAACAAATCCTTCAGCACCTGCAGAAGTTTCTATCTTTCCATTTCCTACACCTGCCCATTGCAAGGGCTTGGAATGAGATGATCTTTAAGGTCCCCTTTGACCCAAACCATCCTCTGATTCTCTACTGAACCCAGATCTCTGGCAGGTGAATTGTTGCAATCCCAAGAGACCTCAAAAAGTCATTGAATGGAAGAACTATGGAAAGAGCACCTTCAGAATCACTCAATTATTTTCCTTTGTTCTCTGGTGGTATTTGAGGTCTTTCTGGTGCCTGACCTACTGGTCTGCCTTCTCTACAGTTTCTGCATATCAAAAGTATGTGTTCCTCCCAAATTTCCTTCCTTCTTTCTGGAATACAAAAATATAGGTTATTTCCTCAAGAATAAAACAGGAGGAATTAGAGGCTGCTTCATCCTGTCTGAGGTGAGATTGTTTCTACACACAGGAAAACTGCAGCTCAGTGAAGGAGGTTTCATCACAGGGTAGGAACCAGGGATGAAAATATTCCTTTTCTCCATTTGAGCAGCGCAGAATAACCTGAGTTTACCTTCAGAGTGCACAGTTTTTC
>VWYP01008191.1:80315-118741 GCA_013400435.1 Pycnonotus jocosus
TTTTCCTTCCTTTTTTTTTTTTTTTTTGGTACAACCATATTGAAACCATTGAAACAACACTGCAGAAGCAGTAAAATCTCTTGAAAAGTGACTTAGATAAACTTGCCAAAAATGAATGGCAGGGTTGTTGCCCTGCTGGGTTTCTATCTACACATGTGCTCAGTCCTGTTTCATGTTTATGCATCAACAGATTCCAAAAATAAACAAGCAAGCAAATGGCAGTTTATCCATGGTGTTGAAAACATCAGACAACAGGGATATCAAAAAGAAAACTGTTTCCTCCAGAGTGTCCTGAAAGATTGTCAGGAAATAGGATCCTGTTGGAGATGCTCTGGGGCAGACTCTGCTTTACTCAGCTTCCAAGCAGCTGTACATCAATGAGGGGCTCAGTCAAGGAAAAATCTGACTTCAGCACATGTCAGAGCAGTCCCTCGTGGTTTAAAAACACAATCCAAGGTTTAAATTATATTTTCTAGAAGGAAAGTTTGTATCTTATTCCTTGTGCTACCAGAAAGGGAGAGGGAAAAATAAAACTAAAAATAAATTTAAAAATTAATAAGCAGACCATAGGGCTTAATTTTGCCAACGGCTTTGCCATTGGGTCTTCCTCAATAGATCACATTTTTAGATAATTTATGAAAAAGGCATCAGAAGACAGAACACAACTTCTCTTAGAAAGATTGGATCTCGAACATATTGAGGAATTCCAAAGCAGTTAAGAAAAGATTCCTGCAGCTTTAGCCGCTCTCTCAGCTCAGTAGAAAGACCTACCTTGTTGGCTTTGGCTTTATTATTTTCATAAAACTCCAGGTCCTATAAACCATATTGCTATAAAGAATCTCTGTTCTCTATTAAAAATAGGGAAAAACCCCTATTACTAGTTCTCTTTATTGCAAATAAACCCAGAAACTGAATTCATAATTGCTTAAATATGCAGCAGATAGAAAGAGCAAATAATTTCAATATTTTTCTGGTCTATTTGGAAGGAAGAGCTGAAGTAAATTTCTGATATTTAGCTGTGAAAATGTCACTACGTGCACACATATGCACAGTAATAATTGAAAATTCAGTGTTTACTGAGGAAATTCTAGGAAAAGAGTAGAGGAATATTGGAAAAACATCAGCAGGACAACAATATTTGTGATAGCATCAGACAAAAGAATTCCTGTATTATTAGCTCTTAAATACCAGATATACATGATAAAAGCCAAATAACAGCAAAGAAACTGGTTCAGCAAGTGGAATTAAAAAGTTACACTTGTAGATTTTGCTGCCTGTGATTTTTCCTTTTTTTTTTTTTTTCTTTCAGCTCCAGTTAGTGAGTTTAATAAGTTCCAGACCTTGGTTTAGGAACTGGAAGACATTAAAGAATGGAACTTACTTGTGGTCCAAAAATCCTCCTAGATAGATTTATGTTTAAATTCATTTTTATTGAAGACACTAATTTTCTATATATTGGAAAAAGAAAAGTGGGATAGAGTTGAGCAGATTTTTGGTTCTGATTGTGTTGTAATTAAACAGGTAGAGAGGTCTGAAGATCACAATCATCAAAACAAAATCCTCTGATCAGAAAAAGCCATTATTGAAATTTCAAACTTCATATGACAACATTCAGTCAATTTTTTCTCAAGAAACATTTTTCACATACAGGACAGGATTCAAATAGAGATAGATGCCAGCTCAGAAAAAAAATCAATAGCATTTTAAAAAACGATAGCTTAGAGTTAGCATAGAAAAAAAATGCCTTATTTGATTCAAAGCAGGAATCTGAACTTAAGTTTTCCCCATAAGAGGTAAATGCCCCGACAACTAGAGAATCAATCAGTCTTTTGTGATGAAAAATTATAACAGCAAAAGTTGCCATCTGTTCAGATGCAAAATTGAAAACAAACTGTGAAGCTTTAACTCTTTTTTAAAAAAAAGCAGCTGCTGTTTTCTAGCCCTGATTTTGTAGTTTCAAATATTATAAATGATGGAGACAAAATTAAATGGATCTGTTATTGTAAATTTTTATTAACACTCTGTAAACTTTAATATAGTTGACACATTTTCTTGTAGGATTCTTGAGTTTCAGAAGAAGGGAACAGTGCTCCTGTGTGGGATTTTTTTTTTCTCCTCACTGAATTCATCAGGACTATGACCAAGGTTGATTTTCTTTTAGTCCTCCCCTACACAAAGCCATGAAGAGTGATTGGTACTGGCCTCACACTTGCCAAGAGACATTCACCAGCCAGTGGGAGCCACCTCATCTGTTGATTTGATTGGGCTTTACCAGGAATTCTTCCACTGAATGTTGGACTCTTTTTGATTTAACTTTATTTTAGACTGATCTCTCTTGCCACTCTAAAAATAAAGAATTACTTCACCTTTATTGAGATACATCACATTTAATGAAAAAAGGAAAAAAATCCCAACATTTTGGCCTTCTGAGTCTATTCTTGGCTGACATTGTTTAGTAAGCTGCACCTGGCAAGGAGCTTAAAGTCTCTGGGAAAAGGGAACACAATTCCAGTTGGAAGCTTAAAGAGGATTGTTTTTTATTTCCATTGGGCTGAAGTTTCATTCTCTGTGATGAGGGAAACCTCTGGTTCTGATACCACATGTCTCAATGTTGTTGTGCTTTCACAGCGTGGGCGAACAAACTGGTTTAAACCTTCAGAGGAATTCCAGGCTTCTCAAAAGTAGGTGGATATTAATTAAATTCTGCAGGCAATTATCTTCCTCACTCATCTAGAGATTTCAGTGTTCTCATCTCTAGAAGAGTACAGTTACAGAACTGAGAGCTGTGAGTGAAACCCTGATTTATATGCACAGAACTGAGATCAGAACCTAAATTTTTGTAATTTGGAATATTACTGCCTTAGCACTTTACTAAAAAAGGTTGCATTAGGACAATTTTTAAAAGAAAGACCTCTGATGGGAAGAACCATAGAAGGGTTTGAGTTGGAATGGATCTTGTTCCAATTCCCTGCCATGGGCAGAGACACCTTCCACTAGACCTTGCACCAAAACCTTTCCCAGAAATATCCTGAACAGCTCCTTCTGTGGTGCCAGGAGCAATGGGGACCTTTGGAAAGGAAAGCTGCTTCCTGCTCCCCTTCTCTCATCAGCAGTTCTTGTCCCTAAATGCTGGCATTTCCACAGAGGACTGCAGGAATGGGTGGCTTTGGGCAAATCCCCATCTCTGGAAGTGTTCAAGGCCAGGTTGAACAGGGCTTTGAGTCACCTGGTCTAATAAGAAATGTCCCTGCAGGGGCTGGAATTAAATGATCTCAAAGATCCCTTGCAACTCAAACTGTGTTTAGGATTTGATGATAAGTGGGGCAGGTGGTCACAAAAAGAGGGGAGAGGTTGTTTGTTAAGGAGAGGCTGCCTGTCATGAAGGGTGGTCACAAAAGGCCCAGCTTGGATGCAGCAGATTTTTCTGGGATTCACACAATAAAAAATGGAATTCCCTTCAGAAAATCACCTTTGCTTTGCCCTGTGCAGGAGGCTCTTTCTCCATCCACTGAGGGAACATCCTGTCTCTGTTCTCCCTTGACTAACACAGCTTTTGTCACCATCCTTCATCATCTTGCAAATCCTTGCACCAGCCCCAATTTAGCAAGAGCTTTGGCACAGCTACACTGCTCCAAACACCTCGAGTCCAGCAGGATTCAGACTGAGCTGAAGATATATTGCCTAAAAAAGAATTGCTGTAGCATGTTCACTTCTAGAGCACCACTGTATCAGCCTTTAGAGGATAATTGTAAATAAAGCTCAGGAAGATCGATCCAGCTCAGCTCAATCAGCTTATTGATTTCAGCTATAAAAAGAAAATAGCTCATAAACAGCCCTCTTACATGTGACCCCACCAGCAGCCCGTGGTGACTGACAATTCCCAGGTGCAAACAGCCCATGAACTTTTAGCTGGTGGTTATTGCATCCATTTGGGTTTACAAGTAACTTCAGAGTTTCCTTTAAATTACACAATCTCTCCCTGCCTGTCTTGAAGGCCAGGCCAGTTTATCTGCATATGTGTCTTGTGGACAATTTATTGGAATTATTTCTCATGGCTTTGTGGCATTTGGGGGAAAATATGATACACAACTATCACAGGAATCACTGATATAAACTAATACAATAAATGCAATAAAAACACATTCATCAAAGACTGCAGAAATATTTTTTTTTAAATAGCAGAGACAACGACATAAGCTAATGAGCAGCTTAGTAGTTGCTCAAACCCAAGCACTGAAAAATCTAGGAGCTTTTCTTGTTGCTGACAGGATAAACCTTTATCATAACCAGCATGCCACCTAAAAGCAAATAGTAGCCAGAAAGAGCTAAAGCAGCACATGAGAGACAGCTGGACCCAGGCCTGCATCACTTAACACAGACCTAATCCTGTCCTTGCAGATTTTGTAATTTTGCCAAGAATAAGGGGTTTTTCCTTTCCCCTGGCTCTACTCTGTGACCATGAGCCCTGAAGAGACATTGCCCTGGCTCCTTGTAGGGGAGACTTTTCTTAACCCAAAAGAAAACCAAAGTAGGCAGAGAGAACAATCCAGCCCTATCTGAACGCTGAAGAAGAGAGCTGAGGAACTGAACTTTATCTTCAGAAGATGCTGTCTAAATATCACCTGAAATACCAGGCCCCAACTATTAGGGGCCATGAGCACCTATGTAACAGATTTCAAAACTGTTATTTTAGCACATATCTAACCCTGCCACCCAGGGAGGGTTCACCTGGCAACAGAGTCTTGGAAAAGTTGCCCTCAGCTCCTCGCCATGGTCAGCGAAACAAAAGAATGTCTCCACAGGGAAGATTATTCACTTCTAAAATCTTTATCAACCTTTGGGTTAAAAAATCATCACATTTTTATGGAAAAACCTCCTGTGTCCAACATCACTGAAGCAGCTTGTGCCAAATCAGCCTTTTTAAGTGAAGGTTTTACCTTCCTTCTCAGTGTTCTGGTCCAAGCTCAGGAGACACTTTAGACTGGATCACACTTTATACCAATCTCACTTTATGCTGGCTCGCAAAAATCCTTTACACTGTAAGGACAGAAATACAGCTTGTCACTGCATCACTGCTAAATCTGTGGGGCCAGCCCAGGGATGGCTTTTTAGACAAATATTTGGAACTGAGATCCCAGCACCCCAAAAGAGATGGTGTCCATCCAGTAGTCAGCATGAGGGATGAACATAAAGTTCAGCATTTTCGTGGAATCCCAACCCATCCCCAGAAACAATTTGCCAGGACACGCATTTCTGGGACAAGCTGCATTCAATCTTCCATGCTGGAGTTGGACCCCAGCATGGTTTATAATCTTTTTTACCTTTGGTCTAGAAAGGTTGTCACTCTTTCTGAGGGTTGCAGGGTCATCCAGCACGTGGAGCACTTGGATGGAATACAAATTACCTTCTGCCATGGCTTTTTCACTACCCATGCAGACAGGAGCTGCTGTGCCATCAATGGCACTTCTCCAATTATTTGGGCATCAAACCTGTAGGGAAATTCTTCCTCTGGTTCCCTCACATGTGGCCATGGCATCGTGCAAGGGCACAGAGAAAGGGCTGAGGCAGGAGACATCACAGGGCTCAGATCCCCCTTGTCATGCTGTGAGCCAGCAGGTGTCGACAACGGCACTAAGGAAAAATAAAATTTTTCTTGACTCATCCTGAAGCCCTCCACCTAAAAGAAGAAATCTTGACTGCAGTCAAAGCCAAATGGACAGAAATGTCACAGAGTGTAGCAGGAACTGTTGAGACATATCTTGAATTCCATGGGTTTGGGTATCAGGGCCTGTCTGCAAGAGGAAGGGCTGTCAACATCTCCAGAATGTGCAAGGGAGAAGAAAGTTTTGCTGCTCCCAGTCTGGGCCAGACATTAGAAACCTGAATGCATTCAGTGCTGCTCCTCCTGAAAAGCCAGCCAAGCTAAGGATGTTGTTTTCCTCCGACATTAGGCAGCAGAATCCTGCTAAGAGAACTTCTCTGCTGGGCCGGGCTGGGCATCACCAACCCAGCAGCTGAGCCAGGGCTTGCTCCACACAAAAGCACAAATATCAGACAAAATCGCTTTTCTGATCTATTCCTTTCTAGCAGTTTGCAAGGACTCATCCTCCTCCTCTGGAGACACAAAAGTGGGGGGATTAATGGGATGAGGAAGCCAGTGAGTCCCAGAACTGTGACAATCTTTCCACCTTTCAAGTCAGGGAATGTCTTCCCTGCACAGGATGATCAGTATTCTCAACAGTTAACATGGCAGATTAACTGGTTTACTTCCCTGAATGGAAAATACCAGAGAAGATGATTTAATTGATTTAATGGATTATAATTAGATGGTAATAGTTATGTGTGTGTATACAGTGAGTGCAGTAGACCAAACATAAAAGGAAGATTTATCATCACTGAGATTTCTCTGCTGATCACTAAACAGGGATAGTGTTGAATGTTTTAGTCTGTTTCATATTTTATTTTGTTTTATTATTTTATGCTACTGATTTTTTATTTAATTTTGATGTTTTTAAATTATGTTCTCATGGATAAGAACATTTTTCTTTTTTCTTTCAAATAGCAGCTCATAACCAAGGTCACAATATGCAAATTTTAAGTGCTGCTGAGCTTACTTAATTCCTGTTCACACACATCCACAGTGTGTACGCCGTGATCATGTGGATACAAGCACACACAAGTGTGCACCATTAATCCAAGGAAAATTTGGTTGATATTATTCATAAATACTTTCAATAGGAATTGAAATACAGCTTGCAATGCACAAAAATACTCTTCTTTGCAGGGCATACTAGAAAAAAAAATTAGCTTAATAAAAGGGTTTGGATGGCACATTATAAAAAATTGGTGGGGTTTTTTTGTAAAGAATCTGTGAAAAAATCTTGACATATAATATAGTTTTTGAAATCTTCATTTTTTATGGAAAGGAAAGACTAAGGCAAGTAGGGAATATCCTAGAAATGAGAGATTAGTCTAGAACAATGCAAAGTTCAGTCAGTTCCATCCCTATCAGGTGTTGCAAGGGCCTGCTCTTAAAGCCCAATTTATTTTGATTTGATGGACTTTGGAAAAGGGATTTTTAATTGTGAAAATGTGGGTAACAATATCTGTAGAAATCCATTTTTTCAAATATAAAAGAAGTAGGAAAGTGAGAAGAGCTGGGGATTAAGCAGGAGCTCCAAGTGTCTACATTCATCCCCAAACCACTGTTGGACTTAGAGAGCAAAAATCAACAAATTAAGGCTCAACTTTACCACAGAATGAGTCTGATCCTAAAATTGCCAGATATTTTGGTGGACATGTTACACAAACAAGTATGGATCTAGAGGGAACATCCAGTCTGTCAGACCGTGATCATGTGGACCTCAATTATCTTTGTGGATCCCTTTAACCCCAAGATATTCTGATTCTGTGTTTTGCTTTTCCCATCAGCTATTGTAGTGAAATGGTCACTGAGGAATGGTACTACTAGGAAAATAAAACAAATAAACTGGTTTCCTTATCCAACCAAACAAACTTTGCAAATCCCTGGGAGCCCATTGAGATGAACTGATCAGAAAACAATTGAGTGTGTTGAGGTTTGTTACTGTAAAAGCAACGCTATGGGATGAAACCATACCTTTGGTCAGTAGTTATAGCACCAAACATTTCTCCATCAGCCACCTTAGTGATGCCTTATCAGATTAGTCTGTTTCTCTTCTTTAAAATTTGGAAATACATTTTATTAATCAACAATCAATAATTAAATTAATTAAATTTAATTAAGCTGTTTTTACTGTTGGAGATGTAAAACCAACCAAAACAACAAATAAAATCACTCTTCTCAGTGTCTTCTGAACATTCCTAGGAAGAGAGCTCTGACCTTGCTTTATACTGAAGTTCCATAAAAAGGATATTTCCCCTTCCTCCCTCCTTTGTAATCTGGAGAAAAAGGAGGATTTCTTTCCCTTTATATGCATCAGGATGTGAACACAGGAACCCTTCACCTCTATGCATGCATTTGTGCTACTATTTTTAACCTGGTGGTAAATTTAAATGAAGTTTGGTGCAGAGATGGGGAGTTCAAAGGTATTGTCTTGCATGATTCATGAAAGTAAGGAGCCAGGAAGAGGAAAAAATTCCTTATTAACTCCTGCACTGTAGGAAAACATAAACTGTGAGCCCAACTCTTGCCATATATTAGAGAGTCCACACAAGACAGAGCCCTCAAGTCAGAAATTTATAGAAAGCCAAGCTCAAATGAAAAATGGAGCAATGAAATAAAACAATGGAACAATGGAACAATGAAATAAAAAATTTTTGCAACGTTTAAGTTTCCTACCTTGCTGGCAGAGCTACACCTACCTTCAGCAAAGTTTTTATCCCTCCAAATTGCTTGAAGTACTTGCAGAGTGTCCTGTACAGACAGAACCTTCCAAGACTGCATTTCCAGCTAAGTTCAGTTAAATCAGAGATAATGCTTTTCTCAGAATGGGGCTTCATGTGAAACTCCTGCTATTGCAGTCGAAAATTAGTACAGAGCAAAGAAACAAAAAAAATATCCTTAGCCACAGGGAGTCCAGGGATGACACAGTCACAGCTCATGCTCTGAAAGTATTTTCAAGGCATTCCAGCAAAGTAGGGGGAATAATTGTCTTCTTTTTTCTTTTTTTTTTTTTTTTTTAACAGAGAAACTTCTGTGCTACAGAAGACAAACTGAGGCACTCGCCTTTACCAAGTTGGATGAAGATTTTTGTAGGACAGACAAGAACTAAATGTGGATGGTTCATCCCATTTGTAACAGCAAAGCAGCCACCCGCTGATTAAAGAAACCCTTCACTGCCATTCATTTTGACCAGATGTAATGTGACAGCTTTCAGCAGCATCCTAAGCCAGCCCAGGGCCAAATTGTGCCACTCTTGTGCCACAACCTCTGCAGCCCATGGGGAAGAAAGGCTGTCTGATGGGAAATATCCACATCACCTCTGCCACAAAGTGAGGGAGAGCAGATACCTGAGCAAGATAATATTTTGTTATTCTGGTATTCCAGCAACTGTAACTCTTAATGGACAGCTCTCTTCCTTTCTGTCACTGTAAATCACTTGGAGCACAAAATAACACCCATTTTCTTCAGCTCCAAGGTTCAGGCAGAAAGAAGTGAAGAGGGAGACAGCAAGAAAAAAGGTGTGATTAACTTTTCATTTCTGTAACAGTTCAGCTGGCCATGCACAAAGTCACTGGATTTCATCCTGTCCATATTTCTCACAACCCAGTTCTGCAAAAGGCCCTTTCTCTTTCCCAGTGAGGCCTCAGAGAGCTGACGCCCTCTTGTCCCTGCAAGGAAAAAGCCAAGAGTGTTGGGCTGTGCTTTTAAACTCCTCTCAGAACTGTTTCTATGCTTCAGAGACACAGAAGGGAATGACAAACACTGGGTAAGAAGAGCTTTATCTCAGAAAACAATGGAGTAAAAATGAATCCTTTTCTCCAATGGGATCACACAATCCTAGAATTGTTTGTATTGGAAGGGAACCTCAAGGCCATCTAATCCATGCCTTTGTCATGGGCAGGGACGCTTTCCACTATCCCAGGTTGCTCCAAGACCCTTCCAACTTGTCCTTGAACATTTTCAAGGATGGGGCATCCACAACTTCTCTGGGCAGCCTGTGCCAGCTCCTCATCTCCCTCAAAGGGAAGAATTTCTTCCCAATATCCAATCTAAAAGTGCCCTCTGTCAGCTTGAAGCCATTCCCCCTTGTCCTGTCACTCCATGCCCTTGTCCCAAGTCTCTCTCCAGCTCTCTTGGAATCTCTTTAGGACTTGGAAAGGGTTCTAAGGCTTCCCTGGCACCTTCTCTTGCTGCCATTGTTCATATTTGGGCAGCCTGAGGTGTGCCAAGGCAAGAGGCAGACTGCAAGAAGCAGATAAAGACAGATCCTTGGGGAATATTGAACTAATCCTGGTGGTTTTGTTCCTTCCTGGCTTCCCCATGGCTCTTTCTCCCCCCAGGGGGAAATGTGTGGAGCCAGCAATCGTATGGGAGAAAGGAAGGAGGATCCTGAGAGAGGAGCTGGTGTTTGGGATTCTGCTGTGTCCAAGGAGGGCACAGCACCACAGACCTTGGGGACAGTGCCTGATCCTCCCTGGAATCAGCACAGCCACTCTCTGGGCTGGCCTCAGGCTAAAACATTGCAGGCTTGAAGAGTGAGCTCAGATGGGTTGAAGAATGAAGAATCACCAGAAGACCAGCAAAACTATTGATTTTCTTTTTTCAGATTATGACAAATAATTGAGGCAAAGCCTCACAGAGAGCAGTTTTAATCTCTCTTACTCAAGACATTTACAGAAAATCATGTCCTAGTCAAGACATTTACAGCAAAAGAAATGGAGGCACAGACATGGGATGTGACAACTGATCAACCTGACCCAGCCAGTGACAAAGTGAGGACAAGAACCTCAGGTCTCCTGGCTCCCTTTGTGATGTTTGGGTCGCTCAGGAGGCCTCTTTCAATGCACAAAGAAGGGTTTTTGCAGCTCCTCTGCAGCCCCTTTGCACACCTGGTCACTCTACCAGTGACAGGGGCAGTGTTTTCACACACAGCACTCCAAGCTCCACCGAGGAGCCAGCAAAAATCCCTGTGTCCTAATCACCATCCTTCCTGTCCTAATCATTACCCTGCCAGCAGTTTTGATCCCTCAGGGGACCTCCTAGGGCAGGTATTTTATATCTGTTTCCTTCCTGCAGCATTTTTTTTTTCTTGTTAATTGCTAATGGCTGAAGGGAAGAGTTAACTCTGAGGATTTGTAGGCATTAATTTCTCATCTGATTATTAATATGCTTGCAGCAGGTGTTGGACATTTTCTATTTTAGTGGTCTCAGAGAATGGCAAAGGATCTAAGAACCACTTATCTTCATTTAAATCTCTGTCTGATGGGGAGAGTGGGAATAGAGAAGGGGTTGGACATAACTGCAGTATATTTGTAGTGTTCTTTGCTTCTAATTCTGTAATTGTGAAGACTTTATCTCATTATATTCATGTCTGACTTTATTCCTTTCTCTCTTGCCTCCACCTTGTCTTTTTCATTCTTCTTCCCTTTGCCTAAATGCAGCTGCAATAAATATCTTCAGTACATGATATGTATTCAGCATATACATATGTATATATTGTTTATGTGTTATCTCCTTAGTAACTATTTCCAAAAAGGCTTCATTCAATCAGTGCAGAGCAGAATCTGTGTAGTCTGAGCACCCAAGGCAGCCAGCAAAGAGAACTGTCAGCAAATCCATGGCATGAATTGGCTCTAAAGCCATTGACAAATGTTTAGCCAAAAAAACCAAAATGAACTATTTGCAGGATATGGCTAGTCTACAGTGGGAAAATGAAGTTGTTCTGAGCAACTTTCAATGCATAATTCTATTTATTCTGGGCAAATGAACTAACCTTTGGGGTCAGTTTTATCTGCCAATAATTTCTTGATGATCAAGAGCAAAGCTTGGGGCAGTTGTATAAAGCCAGGGAAGGCTTATGTTGGGTACTGGGAAAAAATTCTGCATGTAAATTGTTGTCAAATATTGGAACAGGCTGCACAGAGCAGGGGTGGTGTCACCATCTCTGGAGGCATTTAAAAGCTGTGTAGATGTGGCACTTAGGGACAGAGTTTAGTGGTCCTGGCAGTGCTGAGTTAATGGTTGGAATCAATGATCTCAGAGGTCTTTTTGACTCTTAATGATTCTGTGATTCTAACTTTAGATGCCAGGTTTAGATTTAGGCTCTAACCACTCTAGTTGAAAATATCCTTAGTTTCACTCTGATTAAGTGCTGCTTGGGGATTTTCTGAACATGAAGATAGGTTTTAACCCTGTTTTGACACTCTTTGCAAGAAAGCTCCTGGACCTTGAATTTCTCAGACTCCACAGAGTGTTTCCCTCTGTGGGGCTGTTCCTTGGCCACCTGGGTCTCCACTGGAACACAGACACTGAATTAAACCTGCCTCAATACTCACCGTAGCACGTTCCTGACAGAAAGTGGGACCCTTTTCTTTTGCCTGGCACTAAATAAACTGCTAGGAATGCAAATGACAGCTTCCCTTTTCATTTTACCTCCATTCCCCAGTGTAAGCACTGGATCCAAACATCTGTGCTCCAGGGATATCTGGCAGATCTCAGCCCTGGGCTTTGCATAGCAGGTGAAGCCCTGAAGTAGGTCAGCGTGGATCAGCGAGCCGAGCTTCTCTATCTCTGGAAAATCCTTTAAAAGATCTTGCTTTGTGTCCATAAAGTTTGTATATATTTAGTATCTACTTAGAAACGTTCCTCCTCCTAGAGCAGGGTGGAGATTGATGCTTTTAAAGGCAGCCAGAGCAGCTGGTGAATATGCTGAGTTAAGAGTACCACCAAGAGGCCAGAAAGGAGATGGCTGAGGAGGTTTAATCGCATTTCACCAAGAGCTGAGAGGCCCCCTTAACAGGAAAGGTGAAGGCTGAGAGAAGAAAAGTGGGAAGTAGATTTTTAATAACCAGTTGAGCCCCTCTCTGACATTATTTTGTGGCAGCAGTATTGAAGAATAGCAAGGAGACAGGGCCATGCTCGCTGTAGAAATAGTAAAGCATAAATAGTAATGCAGCAAGCACTAAAAATGCTTCAGCCCTGCATGCCTGGGCTTTGCTGCTGCTGCTACAGCACAAATACAGTCTGGATATCCCCAACCCTAAAAAGCCCAGGTCTCCTGTCACATCATCAATAGAAAATATTCCTTTGCAGGGTAATCAGGTCAGACTTTGTGTTGAGTATCATTTCAGAGGGCAGCCACAATTATCTCAATAAACAGCAGCTTTTTTAACCATAGAGTTTTCTTTCGAGCAGTTCTTTACAGTGGCCACCTCTTCCTTCTTCCACAGCAAAAATCATATCAGCTAAATGTGGCCAGAACTGTGAAGAAAACTAGCATTTCTCAACATAAATTAGCTGAGAAGCCACCAAATCTGAGTGTTTCCAAGCCACACACTGACTTAGTATGGGTGAGCTCAGCACTACCCCAAGCAGTGAGGACCAGGATGAGGCTGCTCAGCACATAATGAAGGAAAATTCCAATGCTGGACCTATGCTAGCAATAAACAGTGGCAGAGCCTCTGTTAAACACTCAAAGNTTTCTCAACATAAATTAGCCGAGAAGCCACCAAATCTGAGTGTTTCCAAGCCACACACTGACTTAGTATGGGTGAGCTCAGCACTACCCCAAGCAGTGAGGACCAGGATGAGGCTGCTCAGCACATAATGAAGGAAAATTCCAATGCTGGACCTATGCTAGCAATAAACAGTGGCAGAGCCTCTGTTAAACACTCAAAGTTAATTACCTATTCTGCTAAACCAGTCCCTGGTGCTGCTGCAGCCTGGAGTAGCTCATTATCCTGCACAATTCCCACACAGCCCCAGAGCACTGACACAAGACAGGGACTGCTCCCAACAACCAGCTTGGCTGCATCAATCCTGTTTTGGGCAGAAAGACAGGTCAGTGGTGAGGGTATCAGCCCTTGTCCAGCTGTGCTCAGAGAAAGGTTCTAGGTAGGTGTGGTTTCTGAGTGCTCCTGTAGCCTGCAACACCTGCAAGGGGTTGAAAAGGGTGAAACTCTCAGTGGAAGGACTTAAGGAGTGCGTGCTTGGCACTCTTGGTTCCATGTGACAAAACTCTGTGAAAAATTTACACATAAGGGCAATTAACCAGTCCATGAAGAGTGTACTCTGTCCTAGGGCAGGGTGATGGAGTAGATAATCATGCCAGGAGCCTTGCAACCCTCTTTTCTCTGGCTGTAAGATAAGATTTTGTGAAAGTGTAAGTCCATTGAAAATAAAGGAGAACAGTCCCCAAATCAGCCTTTGTTGACAATCCTTCCTCTGCTCTACAGAGTGGAACTTTTCCATTTAAATAGGAGAGGGAAGTACAAAGTTACCTTTAGGAAGGACTATGATGCCAGATGTAGGGAATATGCATCATCACTGCTACAATTAAATGAAAAAAATTGGGGAATAAACTGATGAAGGAAAGGCATCTGAATTCTGCTTTAAAAGGACATTGAAGTGCAGACCTAAGTGCACGGGATACGACACCTGAGTTATGTTTGATTGTGCATGTTGTGCACAGAAAGGGTCTGATTGATCACAGTATGACTCCAGTGTTCCATTCAGATACCTGCAGGAGAAAAGCCAGATCTCAAAATATTAATCCAGAAATTCAGAATCCAAAAATCTGTGCCAGGCATGTGTAGAGATGTGTGTGTATCCATGAACTTCAGCCATGTGAGCCTGTCTAACTTTATGAGTCTCCAATATTACAGATTTTTTGTGATGGTAGAAGCTGTTATAGTTCACCTATTCAAAATCATAGAATGATTTGAGCTGGGAGGGATCTTCAAGATCATGTTGATCCAAGCCCTTGTCCTGGGCAGAGACAGCTTCAACTATGCCAGGTTGCTCCAAGACCCATCCAGCCTGGCCTTCCAGGGATGGGGCAGCCACAGCTTCTGTGAGCACCCTGTGCCAGGGCCTCACAACCCTCACAGGGAAGAATTTCTTAATAATAGCCAATCTAAATCTACTCTCTTCCAGATAAAAGCCATTCTCCCTTGTCCGATCACTACACGCCTTTACAATAAGTCTCTCTCCAGAATCAACATTAGGTAATTTCTCCCTCCCTTTACTGCAAGCAAAGGAATTGCTCTGGAATAATTTAAGGAATTAAAAACATCCAACAGAGAACAAGTGACTGCTTTTTGCTCACACTTCTGGTCCCAGTAACTGTGACCAAAAGCACTTGGCATAACTCTGGATTTGGACAAAATCCACAGCTTGAGAATTAGCCCGTGTGCTTCCTTCACAACTTTCTAAACTCATCATGCACCTGTAAAACTCAACTCAGAAAATCTGAATGTCCCAGGGAATCCACCTGGAGGGAGGAATGGATGTTTGGAACACAGGTTTGCTCTTCGTGGCATTCTGAGTATAATGGAGGAGCAGGTCTGGCAGGGTCAGACACACAGCCAGACAGGGAGAAGGCAAGGAATCTCATCTGGAATCAGGCTGTGAGGGAAGAGTTTCTGCTCATCCCAATCCTCCTCATCCCAAAAAAAAGCGAACAGCAAAGTTCCTGCTAACTTCCAAAGAGGCTGAAGTCAGCTCTGGTAGCACAGAGAGAATGAAGGAAACCCCATGTCCCCTGTCCTGCCCTCGGTATCAGTGCCTGATGGTGTTTGGGATGCACTGAGCATGGAGTATTTGCTACTCCAACAGCTTTGAGGTGTACACGATGCACGTCCTCAGCCCATACTGAGAAAAAACCCTGTGATGGTGAATAATAAAGAGTCAAAGGATCCCTGGGGACAACAGCTCTGTTTCCCTGCCCAGCATGCCATTTCAGAGACCTTGGAATTCCTTGAGAGCTAAAGAAATTAAAGCAGGAGAATTGAAATACGCCCCTGTAGGGCACCGAGACACGGAACGCTTTTGCTGGCTTGTATTTTTCATCCTCAGTGGCTGTTTCAAAAATCTCTTTAAATATTAAAGACAACAATATTTATTTTAGTGATATAATGTGTGCAGTGCAGTGAGATTTCCATTTGTGTGTTTAGCACAAAAAACGGTTTGAAGTCTTTTATATAAAAGTATTTTTAGACTGGAGAAACAAAGAATGCCGGTGCTTTTTAGTAACTCAGCTTTCTGGGGTTTTTTAGGGGTTCTGCCATGTGGATCTTCTCCAGGCCTAGATTTAGTAGGTCACATTTCCTGACTGCACAGGTGAAGAAGGAATCCAACAGTTTGGCTTCACTGTCCTTCTATTCCAGTGCCTTGTCCCTAGGAGTGATCTGAACTCAAACATTGGGACAGCAGTGGTGTAAAAGAGACATTCACAGTTCACAGAGGAGAAATCAACTGGTATGCTCACAAAGTCTGATCTCTTCCAAATCTATCTCTAAATCCAATACTTAGCTGAAGATGTCCTTACCTTCTTCCACCAAGTTGCCAAGGTGTTAAACCAACATTATTGTTTTAGATACCAATATTAGATAATATTAGAATATCCAAGTCTAATATTCTATCTCAGTCCAGGTCCCAATTATGAATTTTGTTGATATTCCACTTCCATATGTTTTGCATCCTTGCAGTATGGATTTGTACAAAGAATCAGGTCCATACAGGCCTTAAAAATAAAGCCAAGCAGCAGCTCTAGGCTGTGATGCCAGATGAATGCAAGAAAAGTATCAGTGGAATAAAATATTTGCTATAGTCTTTTTCCTTAAAAATTGGTGGCAAAGCCTTTTAAAGATTAATTCACCACAGCTTCCCACTGGAAGGGAAGGCAAGTGATTATTGATATTGTCTGCCTCTTGATCTGCTGAGGCACTTCCTCCTGCATTAGAAAGAACAAACCTAAAAGATCTGCAAGATAATTAATTCTTTTCCTTTTCTCTGGAAGGGTTTTGCTTCTTTGACTCTCTTTGACTATTCAAGTATTCACTGATACAGCAAATAAATTATAAAAAGCTTTGTTCTGGAATACTTCTCTCCATTCCAAACTTTCTCTTTCAGAACTGCCTCACCATCTGTTCACAAGGATCATCTCTTTTGGCAGAGGAGAAATACGGGGATCAGTGACCAAAAAGGATCGTGCTGCTTGGGGTCTTGTGTCCTTGTCGTGGATGTTGTGACACACTTCACTTGTAACAGAGGAGCAGCAATATATTTATCTTTACAAACCAGAGATTTAACAGAGTTTGATAGCAAATGGGACGTTGGTTCAACAAGGCTGGGTGGCAAGGTGTTCTTGATTTTTTACTGCACACAGGACAAGATCAGACAAAACTGTGAGGGACACCCTCTCACTGGGTCATGAGGTTCAGAGAGGGCTCCCTTATGTTCTAAACAGGGTCAGTTGTGCATAATCAGTCCTTCACATCACTTAGCTAAGATTTCAAAGTTTCAGTGCTTTTATTTCGAACTCACTGAAGATCTCACAAAATAAAGATTCTCCAGTCTGGAGAAATAACCTTGAAAAGAGTCCATACTCAAGGGAAAGTCATGACATGCACCCTGCTGATGTTCAGGAGAGCCCAAAAAGCTCTGGGCTGTCCATTATTTATGGAGGAAGGTAGTTGATTTACAGTGATATTTGCACACTGACTACAGAATTTAGTTTCTCCCACACTTGGCTTGAGCCACATCTTGACCGTCACAATGTCTGGAGGGGTGAGGGTGCACTGCCAGTCTTTATCTGTCTCCCTCAAAGCCACTGTGAGCTGGATCCATCACAACCAGAGACATCCCTGACATCCATCAGTGCTGGTGATCACTTGAGAGTGGTTATGGGAAATAAAGGCTGTGGAAGCTTTGAAGCCAGAATTTGTTCTCCTTCCCTCTCAGGACTATAAGGATGAAGTTTTGGTGCTATCCTAGTATAAAATGTGTATAGATTCTGTTGGCAGAAAATGGATGGAGAGAGAAAAACAAAGTTTGGGAAAATACATATACTTCCTATACTTGGGTGCAGAATTTGATGACCTTGAAAGTTTCTTCCAACCAAAACTATTTTATGATTCTGAGATAAAAGCTCTTACTGTAGCATGGAAGGTTCAAACACACCAGTGAGTTAATGCAGGGTAAAAGGTTTCTGTGCATCAGCTGACCTGAGGTAGCTGCCCCTGTGAGTACTTTCATCTTGCAGTAAATCTGAGTTAATTTGAGTCACAGCAGCCCTCTTTCTTTAAAAGAATGTGAATGATTCAAATAACTTCACATTTGCTACAGGCAAGAAGCTTGTGCATGGGCTGTTGCCATGGAAACCTGCTCACAGCTCTTAGCACAAAATATCGTTACTGTTTCATTAATTACTGTATTAAAGCAAGTCACCATCTGAGATCAATGCCTATGGCACTCAGTACACAGTGAGAAATACTCTTTGTCCCAAAAAACTTCTGATCAAAAGAGGGAGCTTCTTTACAGCTTTGCAGGAAAAAAAAATGTTTATTTTACAAAGTTAAGAATTGAACCATAGTCACATAAATCAAAGTCAACCCACTCTGCCTGCAGATCAGCCAAGTTCTTGCCAAGGAAGTCTGAGGCTGGAGGTCCACAGGGACTTGGCTGACAGTGACAGGGGTACCAAGGGCTGCCAGCATGCATCTGAAAATTGAGCCACGGGCTGTGTTCCTGGGCTTTGTGGGTTTTGTTTTTGTACAGAACTGAGCTCTGTAACTGCAGTAGCAAATACAGTCTAATAACCAACCAATTTCCTATAATGGCACTTCATATTTCAGCCTCTATTCATTTTCTTCTCATTGTCAGCCAGGAGGTAATGGCACTGTTTGCTCTTCACAGCAGAGATGCACCCTGGCATATCATGCCTCTGAGAACAAAGCACAAAACTGAAGTTGGTAGAGTGTAATGAGTGACATTTTCATGGCAAAATGGGGTTTAGCCATCATTTCAATTACCACAGAGCTGTCATGTCAGTGATTTCAGAGAAATGGGGTTTGGACCTGAGAAATCTGCTCTCCTCCACTTGTCAGGAGAGGTCTAAGAGGAGCCTAAAAGGCTGCTTGCACCCTATCAGTGCCACTGGGAGCCAAGCTGATGCTTTCCCAAATGTGACTTCCAAGTGAGGTTAGGATGTTGTATGAATAACAAGCCTCAAATCCTGCTTTCCATCCATAAGAGACTGGCAAAGAGACTTTTTCTTGAGTCAGGATCTTCATCTAACACTGCTCAAGAGTGGCCTGCAAAAGTCCATGGTGGAAAAAGAAATCTCAACAAGAATTTGCTGAAACTGAGAAATTCAGATTTATTGTGTGGAGAACACTAAAGTGGCACTTGTTAGTCAGGAGGAAGAGTGACAGAAGATCCATTTACTCCTCTTGCAGTGTCAGTTGAGATTACAAATTCCTCTACATTGATTTACAAACAATAAATGTAAGTTTTTCTATTTTCTTAGCAGCACTCTGTGAGGTACTTCAGGAGTCCTTCAATTGATGAGAGAAAACCACCATCATTAATGCCCACAAATCAAGAGGCTACGTGAGGCCAGCTCCTGGTTTAGAAACTAAGAGGAAATCTGTGTCTCTGATTCTTAAACTTTTCTCTGAAGTGTCCAGTTGTCCCTAACATGACAGACAGGGCACAGCACAAACTACCACTGCCTTAAGTCCAGTCTGGTACTTCTCAAACTCTGATGTTTCCTAGGAAAAAAAAAAAAAAAGAAATAGAAGAGATCTTTACCATGCAGTCATTTTCATTGCAAAGGAATCTGCAAAGATGTCTGAGCCTCGAAGATCCAAAGGACACTGAGAAAGGTCTGACCAATTAACTCCAGAATTAAAGAGTCAAAACTGTGTCAGCACAGAGCTTATGAGCACCTGAGCTCTCCAACCTGGCTGTCAGCTAATTACCCCTGCAAGTGGGTCCAGCCAAGCTCCTGGAGAGGATCTGTCTAAAAATGTCACTGCAAAGATGTGAAGTGTGTGAGAGTCCCATTCCTACACCTGTAAAAATTCACCTCAAAATCTGGATGGAACCAAGTTTTAAAGGCCAAGTGATTCAAACTGTTGGGGAGAAATAGAGTGGGAAGAGACCCTGAAAGAGAAATTCCACAGGGAGGAGAGGGAGATGTCCCTGATGATGATGGACTCCAACGTGCACTGAAAGGAGGGAGAGAGTCTCTGGGATGGCTCAGAGAAAAAGCATTTCCCTGGGAAAATTATCAACTATAGACAGGGTTTTTAAAAAAGTGATTGCTACTCACTCTCCATCTTAAATCAAATGCTTCTTTTCTATAGTTTCTGCAGACTTATATACATTTGCTTTACTTCTCCAGTGCCAAATTGTTGTCTCTTGGGTCTTTCCTTCCCACCTTTGCATTTTTCCTTACGATTTTTTGCATGTCCATCTCTAGACTCCATTAATATTTCTGATTATCTCATTTATATAATCACTTTTTAATACTTAAAACTTGTGTGAATTATTGCAGCAGCCCTGAATGAAAACAATCTATTAGCACAAAAGAATTTCCTCTGGACAGTTAAAACAAAAGTAAGTTAAACTAGTAACTCCAGTTTTCTCAGTGTTAGGTAGTTGGGTTCCTGAAGTAAAAAAGGGTTGCACCACAATTCTAATTTAGCCTCTTCCTTCTTTCTTCAGGGCTTTCTATGGCTGCTTTTCTTTCCTGAGTACCTCACAACTCCTAATGTACCTATTTTCACAGTTCTTTTGTGCACTCTGGCTGTTTGATAAAATTCATATTATCCTATTTCTCGTAAGTCTATGAAGCATCATTTCAGCCATTAGAGGAACAGAGCAGAATATTATCTGTTGTGCCTATCCTCAAGACCATTATTTAGGATAAAATATCAAGGGAAAATGTGTAGTTCTCAATAGTGATCATTTATAAGTGAGTGAAACTGGTGCCTGAAGCATTCCTTGTCTCTGTGCTACAGACAAAAACAAACTTCAGAGTCTAGTGGCAATTTAGGCATTCCTTTACCAGCTGCTGTGTCTGGGGGATGAAGAAAAAAGACAGTTAGACCATAAAGAGTTGGTTAAATTGAAGAAAGATGGTTTTGCTCAGTGCACTGAAAGAATTTCTTTCCCCTTCAGGGACTGCAGAGCCTCTTGGCCTTCCAGCACAACCTGGCAAAAAAGGGAAGAAAAACCCTGTTGTGAGGGTTTAGCCAGGTATCAGGAAAATTCATCTGGCTTTTCTAGGTGAATTCACATCTTCATCACCTTCTAAATCAAACCTCAGGGTGTATTAATTATGAAAGATGTGACTGATTAAATGCAGTGGTCTGCAATGCCGGCTCCTCCACCTGAGCAAGTCAGACAGCGAATCAACAGATTCAACAGTGAGTGACATCACCCTCATCCTAACACAGACACACTTTTTTTGGCAAACTGAGTTGAACCCAACTCCACCCAGTATTTTAATTGGCTCTTTATTGACCAGAACAGGAGCTGTAGCAATTTAGAATGATGTAATATACACATTGGAAGCAGTTGAATTTGGGGAACATGAATGCCATCCCATACACATCTTGGCGGCTGTGAACATGGGGTAATGCAGCTCCATTCACTCACAGATGGGATTGCTCAAATGTTCCTTCCCTGTGAGGCAGGGAGGTCACAGCGAGTGGAAACACAGAGACAACCATCTATGGGAAAAGGAACAGCTTTAAAGGCAGCTTGGGATTTCAGCCAGATGCACAAGTCAGAACTGGAACAAAAGTCTCCATCCATCCATCCATCCATCCATCCATCTATCCATCCATCCATTCATCCATCCGTCCATCCATCCGTCCATCCATCCACTCTAGGACTGGAACACTGTGTCTGCTCAGTGCATTTCTGAGCCACAAAAGTCGTGCAAAAGGAGTGAGGAGGAAACATCTGAACTTCCCAGGTGTCTTTTGGAGCCTTTGCCAAGGGGCTGGTTGGAATGCACAGGACATGGCTCAGTCAAATGTTGTTTTCACTCATAAAGAGCACTCACCTACCGAAATTGCAGTGAATGGCAGGCTGGCCCAAAGGGAAAGCAAATCACACAGTGTCCTTACTCTGATTTTCTCCAACCCCATGGCACCTCTTCTTTCACCTTGACCTTTACATTTCCCCAGTTAATTCCTCTGCAGGTCCTTAGAGTTGACCTCTTTCAATCACTTGCTGGATGAGGCCCTCAGGGCTGAGGGAAAAGAGTTTATGTTTGGATTTTCTTTTCACTTGACCCAAAGTAAGCTAAAACAAATTCCCTGTGAAAATCTGTTTTTCATTCAACAGCACCTTGTTGTCCCTGAGGTAGACAAGTCAAGTCTTGTTTCATAAAATCCTTACTGTGAACAGAGGAGCTCGCACTGAGACAGAGAAGACAAAGGGAAGAACAAAGAATCATTTAGGCAGAAAAATGTCTGTTACAGTAATGACACCTAAAGTCAAGGTTTTGCTGTGCAACAGCTGTGTAGGGACTGTTTAGAACAGAATAGAACATCATAACCTGAAACTTTATATCCATAAATAAAACAGGGGTCCAAGCACAAGGGTCTGTGTCTAAACATTGTAGGGGTGGAGGAAGATGTGGGGTAGCAGGATGGGTCAGGACAAACTGCAGAGCTCTACTCCAGAAAGAGACCCCAAGACTGACAACCTAAAGGGATGTCCAAAGTTTTCAGCAAAAGAAAGCATTGTTTCAAAAATCTCTTGTATGCCATCAGTGAGGAAGGTAAGGATGGCATTGACTTTTCCTGATACTGGTTTTAAAAAAACCTTAAAAAAAACCCTATTTTTTATTGGGAAAGTCACAAAGAATGATATAAATAATAGGGGGAATTTATTATATAATGAATTGTCATTAGACAAATGAACTCACAGGAAAGAAAAATCTGATAGATAACTTGTATTTATGTGCACATATACAATTCATAGACACAAATATATATATATATATGTCTTTGCTTACCTTTCTGACAAAAAAGTCTAGACACAGCAATTGCTAAGAGGTACTATGAAAAGAGATTGGTTATAAAGGGATATAAATTCTGACATGAGATGCTATCAGGTTTATCTAAAGGTGATAATAACAACTTACACCACATCTACATATTTTCAGCTTTCATGGTGGCTTGTCAAGCAGAGACAGGAAGCATCATGTCACTAATTTGAGGGATAAAATAGCAAAAGCTAAATAGGGAGGACGGAATGAATAAAAAAAAGAGACAGAGAAGATGAATGCTTCACAAAAACCTAACATTTGAGTAGTGACCTGCAACTCTGCTGTCCTTGGACTTCCTGACAGTTTCACAGGCATCGCAAAATGTTTTTTTCCTGCTACTGTGCTTTGCTGGATCCAAAGAGAAGCAAGGCCATGACCATGACCTTGCCAGACTTTCCTGTTCAGGTGGGAGAATGTGTGAGGAGGTTTTCACAGTGGATAACCAACATCAGGAGGCACAGAAACTGAGCAGACATTTGCTGACATCCTGGATGCAGTATCGTGCTGGGTGAGCCCTGCCTGGATGCCAGGTCCTCACCAAAACTTCTCTTTCTCCCCTCCTCGGGTGGATAGGGGAGAGAAAATACAACAAAAACTTTTGGATTAGGTTAGGGAGAGGTAGAGATCACTCAGCAATTGCTGTCATGGGCCAAACAGACTCCACCCAAGGAAATTGAATTGATTATCAGTCAGAGCAGAGGAATATAACCAAGCCTTAAAAATTCCTTCCCCCTAATCTCCCTTCATCCCAGGCTCATCTTCACTCCTGATTTCTCTACCTTTCCTCCTCTCAGTGGCACAGAGTAAGGGTAAGGGGGGTTGTGGCTGGTTCATCCCATTGTCTCTGCCATTGCTTCCTCCTCAGAGGCAGAACCTCTCACACTCCTCCCCTGCTCCAAAGTGGGCTCCTTCCCATGCCAGACAGTCCTCCAGGAACTTCTCCAACAGGAGCTCTCTCCATGGGCTTCAGTTCTTCACAAACCACTCCAATGTGGGTCCCTCCCATGGGGTCAGTCCTTCAGGAACTCAGATCCACCACAAATTCACAAGTTCTGCCAGCAAACCTGACATGGGCTCCTTTCTCCACAGCCCACACCACCACATCAGACAAAAGGGAATCCTCTGCGAGGTTCTCACAGAAACCATAGCCACCCTTCAACCAAAACCATGGCATAAAAACCAACCCAGCTCACGGACACACTGGGCAAAGGATGTGCAGTGAAAGGAGAGCCAAGAGCAGAGGTCACCAAGTCTTACGTCCACCTTCAAAACAGACAAGAAGGAGGATGCAGGGAATTACAAGATGATCAGCATTATTTCCTGGGAAAAAGCCTCATACAATATATTTCCAGGCACCTAAAGGACAAGAAGATCGTCACATCTGCTGAGGAGAAGTGAGAGAACTGGGGTGGTTTATCCTGGAGGAATTAGAACTTTGGATGGACTTAAAAGTGGCATGTCAGTAGCTACAGAGATAAAGCTGGAATTCCAGTTAAGAGAGGCTGAATTTCACAAACCTATTTCTCTCTCAAATTTTACATTTCTGCAGTCCTCTGTAAGACTTCTAGGACAGACCTAGAGAAGATCTGTGACTCTGTAAAACTCAGGGCTAAGCCCCATTTTACAGCAATAGCATCTAACATCCCCACCCCGAGGAATGAGGAAAGGGAAGAAATATACAAGGCAGTGAGAGCATTTGGCAGTCATAGATAAAATGTCCTAAGGTCTCCTTTGCTTCAAGATGTCTTGGCATTCATTCCAAACACTTGTTGAAGGTAGAAAATCTAGTTTTAGGCTAAAAAGAAACATGCTCTGCTTGTCCCAGTTGTCTGCATGTCTTCCCAAGGATTTCACCAAGTTTTGGGTTTCTGGCTTTACCTTCTGCCTCAACAGCAAGAGGACAAAGTGTCACCAGACCTTGGCAGATTCATGCACATTGCATGGTGTCAGAAGAACAGACCTGCTAAAGAATAATTGCTCCTGATAGCCTATTGGCTTTGATTAGGAAACAGCCATTAATATCTTTCTTCATTCAAGCCTCACTTGTAGAAGTGAGCCTCCTTAATAGTTCTATTGTCTGGGATATTAGACCAGGAATTAAAAATGACAGGATGGACAATTTGGCAGCAAGTGTTTAATTAGGCAATGAATTAGAGTCCCTGAGAGCAAAAGGATCTGTGGTAACTCTCTCCTTTTGAAAATAAATCACAATGTTTGTCCAATGTACAATACCCCCTTATTATACACTACAGATGGAGCTCCGTGCTCTGTGCTGTTGGTTTTGCTAAAGCCATATTGACAAGGAGAAAACACGAGTTTATTGACATCATAAGTGTTTTCTGCTGATGGATCTGGGGGACCTTCCAATGTGCATCCTGTTCCAGGACTGAGTCATGACCCTTCCCCCAGGCTTACAGACCCAAACCCAGCCATTTCATGGTGTGTTTTCCCTGACTTTACCATATATTTATGATTTTAGCACTCCTTTTTGAGAAGGATGAAGAGCTGGAAATGCCTCTCAGGTTCCTGAAGTTCCAGCAGGTGGGATGCCAAATGTCAGATCATGTGCTGATACTGGATATCAGATTCTCTGGTGGCTCACTGAGTTACAGCAGGGAGAAAGCCAGAAGTTTGCAGCTCAGAGCCATGCACAGTCTTGTTTTGTAGCTGAGTTCTGTGTCCTGCTCTGTGTCCACACACTGCCATGCTGGAATGGGAACAATGTCATGGTCCTTGGTAGAGAGCAAAGGATAATGCAGATATGGTGGCAGGAGAAGAGGAAAGGCAATTCATTGAGCCTCATGGAAAATAAGGGACAATGGACAGGTTAACAACCTGATTTGTCTTTCTTTGATTCATTCACAGTCAAATTTTCAGGTCATTCAATTCTCTTTCAAAATTTTCACTTTCCCATCTAATCCTTCCTTCCTTCCTTCCTTGCTTCCTTCCTTCCTTCCTTCCTTCTTTCCTTCCCTATTTTTCTCCTCCCCTTTCTTTTGCTTTTTTCCTTCTCTCTTTTTTTTTTCTTTTCCCCAGAGATATTTCACATGAAAAAAGAGCTGCTTCTGAATGAAACACTCTGAAGCCTCATTTGTACAATACCAACATGAAGTTTCTCATTGTTTTGGAAAATGTTACCTAACCAAAACAAAACTATTTGGTGGATACCCTTCATTCCAGAAAGAGTTCTGCTGTTCTTTTGAAACTCTGTGTAGTAAGGTAGAGCGTGATGTCTCCCCCAGACTTCTGCATACTCAAGATGAAGCTTCACATTGGTTATTTCCTCACCACTCTGCCTGTAACAAGCATTGTCTTATCCCGTGGACCTTATTTAATCTCCCAGATGAAATTGCAGGCAAGGGATATATAAAATCAGAGTGGTACAGAAACTGTTTTGACTGACACTCCTGACAACTAAGAGCTTACAAGGAGGAGAAAAGTGATGCCCAAAGACAGGAAAGGAGCAAATGACAACCAGAGTCCATCTTTTATATGGGAGGACTGGGCCAATGCTCAAAACTCTTCTGTCCCTCAGTAATTGGTAGCACAGTAATGAGGAGTTTTTACACTCTTTTGCCTTTGTGAATGAGCTCTGCTGTTCATGGCTTCTGAAAGGTTGTTATAACTTCTGACCACACAAAGCCACTGCTCATCTGTGGACCATTCTCCTCGTCTTTCATCTCCTTTTGCCTGGGTGGTGTGTCTGAACTCACCATGCTAAACCTGGGACAGATTTAAACCTGGGCTCCCTGGGCAGAGCAGGTTTTAATTGACGGGTTTGAAATGTGAGTTTAGAAAAAATAGTGCCAGAGAATAAGTCTGTCAAAATGAACAACACTCACTCCATGGTTACAGCATCCATCAGTCTGTGGGGTTAGTTCTGTATCTGTCATTTTGGAGGATGGAAAAGGAAAGAATCTGGAAACACATCAAAAAACCTTCTGCCACCAAAATCATGGTAGATTAATCAGGCTGGCAGATATTCTGCACATCTCCCTGCCACAGCCACACTCATGTGGTAATTCCCAGACTAAAATGTACAGTCAATAATAACATCAGGAAAATAGCTCAGTAATTAATGCATTTACAGAGTTTCTTGTGCTGTTCCTTTAGCAGGCTGCAGTTTCCATGGGTTTACATTATTTATGTTGATGGTTAAAAGGATGTTTAGTGGTGTGAGTGACACACTCTTGGGATGGTGGGTCTATTACAGATCACTTGTATATGCAGCAAGAGAGACCCAATCTTATTTTCCTAATCAGTCAGCTTGCAGGCCCCTCAAATCAGAGATTATGTGGGGAGGGGGAGCAAGGATCAGATGTGCACTTTTCTTTTCAGTAAAAGCAACAGGAAGCATCCTATTTAGATTATAAATAGCAGATAAAAAAAAAAAAAACCAAACCAAACCAAACAAAACAAAACAAAAAAAAAAAACCCACACAGAAAACCCACCTATTTCTTCACATGGTAATCTGTGAAATTTCTAGTCATAGATGATAAATAAATGTTTCAAATACTTTACTAATCTACAGGAGAGATCCTCCCATGCAACCACTTTCTTGCAGAACCAAGCATGTGAAGGAAGAAAGAGTGAAAAGAAGATGGAGAAATATATATTTTTTTAGGTCAATACCCCAGAGGTACACAGAGGAAAGAGGATGAACATAAAATCCAGGCAGGTGCACCCAATGCTATTAAGGCATCTGGTCATGCAAATATTACAAGCCCTGATTGTACATTACAAGCCTTGTTGCTGCATTGTGAACCAGAAGGATGGGGAAAGATGGGAAATTCATGTTTCATCTATAAAAATAAAGTGTCATGTTGCTGGATCAGCCTGGCCCAGCTGCACGCTTGGTCAGTGCCATGATGAATATCTGCCCGCTGCCTCCTTCATGGGTATTAACTTTCAGCTGAACACTTTCATCTGTGAATTATAGAACACCTTTATCTGTGAATTATAGAACACTTTTATCTGTGAATTACAGACCTTGCTGTGGACCAGGGCAGGAGCGAGGTTAGTGAGGGCAGCACACAAAAACATGACTTGCAATTAAGGGGTTGGCGACCAAAGAGGAAGGACTTGGAATTATCCAGCTCTATAAACTGATAATATGGACAGGAGAGAGGTGGAAATAATTTATGCACTTGTGCATTTCAGAATGGGAAAAATCAGGAAAAGGTTTGGAGCACAAGTCTGATGAGGAGCAACTGAGGGAGCTGGGAGGGTCCAGCCTGGAGAAAAGGAGGGAGGGAATCTTATTGCTCTCTACAACTCCCTGAAAGGAGATTTTAGCCAAGTCTTTCCTCTCAAGTAACAAGAAATAGGATAAGAGGAAATGGCCTCAAGTTGCACCAATGGAAGTTTTCAACTTTAGGACGTTAGAAAATATTTCTTCTCTTGAGATCAGGATAAATTTCTTCCCTGAAAGTGTGGTCAGACATTGGGACAGGCTGACCAGGGAAGTGGTGGAACCATCCCTGGAAGCATTCCCAAAACATGTGGGTGTGGCACTTGGGGACATGGTTTAGTGGTGGACTTGGCAGTGCTGGGCCAATGGTTGGACTCAATGCTCTTGGAGCTTTTTCACCCTTAATAATTCTCTGATTTCTTTATGTAAGCTGAAAATTACAATAAAAAGAGAATTGTTTGTTTTTCAGCTGTTAGCAGCAAGCATTGAACCTGTCATTCAGCAATCCTTTTGATGGAGCAAGAGTTGTTACAAGAAGAAAAATAATGAAATGTTGTTTTCAAGCTGATGTTTAGGGATAAGAAAGGTTTTGTTTTGTTTCTTAACAAAATCTAAATGAAATGACATATTCTTGTGCCAGAAGGAACAAGATGTTCCTTTTGATCAAAATTGGAATATAGCATTTTATGTTCAGATTATTTTTAACTATTTTCCTTTCTTTCTAAGAGAAAATATATCAATTTTTGAGTGAAAACATAATTTTTGGCTAAAAACTAAAAATAAAGGCTCTTTCAGGAGCTGTGAAAATTACATGTATTATCTATTTTGCTCCATACACATGTTGAACGCTGTAATGTTTGCTGAAGTCAATCTGTTCACTAATAATTATGGTCACCACAAAAGGTGGGGAGTTTTTGAGATTTTACTTTTTAGCAAGAAAAATAAGTTGCTTTCTTTTCTCCTGCTTAATCAGTGAACATCTTTAGGGTCTTTGTTCTGCCTTCTATGCCTTCATTTCTCTCATCTGTAGGAGTGGGCATTGTATTTACTCGTTTGCTGTGGGGGGCTTTGGAGGTGATAAATTGTGCATGAATGATTTGAACATCGAAAGTGTCACGTAAAAAGCTACTTATGCATTCTGGGGATCCTTCCAGCAGGTTTCTGAATGAAGAGCAGGTGAATAAAGCCAGACCACCCTCTCCTGACAAAAAGCAATTGTGTCAGTAGTTGCATCACATAATCTCTTACACACAATAAATTCAACCCAACCCCCCTGTCCAAGCTATTGCCTCCATTCACAAGAGCAAATGGGATCCATAATTTCCTTTATTCCTGTTCAATGCCTGGAAATGGAAGTTCCTGGGATTCAAAGGAAGTGAGTTGCATTCTGCTGCAGTAATTCTCAACAATCTACCACAGAAATCATTTCAGCTCTGCACTTGCTGAGGAAAACAATTATATCATTTCAGTGATTTATTAACCCAACGAGCAGAAGTAGCGCAGCAAGGCTGAGTATCTGTTGCCATGAATCTGGGAATTATGTTTTAATTAACCAATTTCTCTAATACATTGTCTAAGCTTCCTACAGGGGAATTGAAAAAAAAAAAACCCAAGCAGCTGCAAGGCTGAAAGGCTCTCTAGACATTTGGTGTCCTTGTTGTGTTTTGGTCTGGCTTAGTGAACGCCCCTGGTGACAAATGCATATTGATGAAGCAAAGAATTGGCTAATTGACACATTAAATGAAAACTTAATGCATTCTGCTAGTGTCAAGGGGAAATATTAAGCTTGCTCACAGTCAATTGTTATAAAATATTGAACACAAATATGGAAGTCAAAGGAGAAGAGAACAAGGAATATCTTCAAATGAATCAGATCTCTGGAATGGGCCAGGATAGCCACTCAGAGCCTGGGAGTTATGAAACACCACAAAATTTGGAATATGTAAGAATTTCTATGTGTGATTGCCAGTAAACATCAACTAAACTTTAATCCTTACACACAAATTATTAAAAAAAAAAATCTTCCTGTTCTATGTGTGGCACATAATTTATTCTATGAACCATGGTCTACTGCTGATTTCTCTTTGCCTACTAATTAAGCCTCACCTTTCAATCCAAAACTCCTCTGAGAAGGTCTAAAGCTGCACACTGTGCTTGTGTAGCTGTCTCTGCAAGAGGCCCCAGGTGGGTCTTCATCTTTGTTTCGTACTGCAGCACCACAACATAAAGAACAGCCAGACATCTTTGTTAGTTTCTAAATATTTAAATTATATTCACAAGTGTATATATTTCAAAGGAGGTTCAAGTTCGCTATTAGGAGCACTTTTCTCACTGAAAGAGTGTTTAAACATTGGAAGAGAATGCCCAAGGAAGTGGTGGAGTCATCAATCCTGGAAGTATTCAAAAAATGAGTAGATGTGGCACTTCACAATATGGTTTAGTGGGCATGACATTGTTTGATTAAAGGCTGGACTCGATGGTCTAGGAGGTATTTTCCAATTTTAATGATTCATTGACTTCTTGATTCTATGATATTGCATCTCTTCTGCCTTTTAAGCCACGTTTTTCCAAGCAACATAGAAGAGATCTTCAAAATTACTTTTAAATACATCTAAGTGTGGGCTGTCCAAAGCTTCAGGTACTTTGCCCCAAAAAATATGAAAAACATTTTGAGCATCTCTGAGACTTAGAGCTGAGTAAGTAATAAAGCCTGAAACAGTGTCTGCCATGGTTAGGAGGTATTTTCCATAAAGCTTTGAAACATTAATTTAGAGCATGGAGCTCTAAATTCTGAGCTTTTCTCCTTTATCGTGGCAAGTTTGATGCAAATTGGAAGGATAAAGGGGTGTGGCATTTCAATTAGAGTGGGTTAAATTAGGTAGTAGAAGGAAATTCTTTGCTATGAGGGTGGTGAGGCCCTGGCACAGGTTGCCCAGAGAAGCTGTGGATGCTCCATCCCTGGAAGTGTTCAAGGCCAGGCTGGATGGGGCTTGGAGCAACCTGGGATAGTGGGAGGTGACCCTGCCCATGGCAGAGGGATGGAATAAGATGGTCTTGAAGGAATCCCTTCCAACCCAAAGCATCCTGTGGTTCATGATTATTCTGATCTTTTCCCGATGTCCTGGACAGACATTTGTCAGAGGTTTGTTTGCAGTACGTGCTCCAGACACGAGATGTCACTGCACGATGCAGAGTATTGCACAGATGGTCCAGAGTATGGTAAAAAAAGTGAAAGAAGGTGGAGCCCGAGCTGTGTGGACCTAAGTTTTCTGCTCTTTTTACTGACACTTCCTTTAGAAACTTATTTTGCTGAAGAAGGAATATGATTGGGCACATCAGTTAGCAACAGTGAGCCAAAGTATGACCAATGAACTGATCTTAAAGCAATGCACTTAACCATTCCTCCAGATTTCATTAATATAATGGGAGATTTGTGCTTGGTAACATGCTGGAACATAAATCCTGTATTTTAATCTGAAGTATTGCTTTCTGAATTAATTGCAGAGATGCCACTGTAAATTATAGAAATTGATGAAGCTGGTATTTTTAGATTAATAATTTTCCATTGGGAAATTGCATTTACCTCTAATCAGAATCATCATGCTCAAATAACAATATCGTTATTAATAATTACAAAAACAACACAATATCCATTTAAAATATTAACCAGGAAGCAAGTACACATCACATAAAAATGAAGATTGATTAATAATTACAGCACAAGCAGCCAGGAGAAGAATAATTACAAATTATTTTTCAAGCAAGTCCTTCATGAGCAAGCAGAGCTATGGAGGTAGGAATAATTTCAGGCATCATCCCAAGTGACAGCTGCCCTTTCTACCCTGGAAATGGACTGAGCTCAGCTTCCTCCCAGCTGTGTCCACAGAGGAACCAGGGACAGGATGAATTATGGAGCTTAAAAAGACATCTGCTGCAGAAATGGGCCTCTCAGACACCCACAAGGGAGAAAAGGGGAGAGATTTCATTTTCACTGCAATTCTGGCAGTGTTTTCTCAAGGCAGTTGAGTATTTTGTGTGTTCCCACACATGGTCCTGACTCTGAGCTTTAGCCACATGAATTTGAGGTCCTGACTTTTCCTGACAGTCTTGCTGTGTTGGTGGGGAGATGTTTTTTCCTTTTTTTCCTGACTTTTCTATTTCCAACTGTGTGTTCAATCTGTGGGAAGTTAAAACAGCTCCCTGGGGTTACCCACCTTGGAGAATACAGATAAATCCAAGGGGTTAGTGACCTTATATTCAGAAACACTGAAGTGAGAAAAATGTGACTGTGCCACATCCTCCACTGGATCTGAGTTTATTTGTGGAAAGACATCCAGACACCCTCGTTAGTCTCACCTACCCAGCCAATAACAGCTGATTAAAGTATCTTCTGTCAGTGTGAAAGGGCAACTTGCTCTTCCTAATAATGTAAAAAGTAAAAGATAAAATGCCCCTCATCTTCAAAACAAACCGAGCAGCATCTCTCAGGAAGGATCATCAATCTGAACAGACACAGTGCTCAGAAAGGGTCTGGGAAGGGTTTTCTTACAATCTGGTGAAGGTTTCTTCAGAACTGAATGAGGATATTTCCCTGATTTTTCCTGTAGAGGTAGAAATGGAGGGAGGCACCGTGCACCAGCCAGGGAGCTCTGTGTGCAAATTGAGCTCTCTGAGAGAGGTAAAGCTCCTGCTCTTACTCACAGAAGTCTGAAACCCTTGATGCATGAGCATGAAAAGTGACTTTCTTCTCCACACAGTCAGAGAATGTAATTCTGCCTTAACTAGAGCCTGGCACAGCAAATTAGTTCCTGCCTCAACACTGGGCTTCAACATTTCACAAGTACCGGAAAAAAAAAAATACTTTAATCTGTATCTCTTCCCATCCACAATTCTTGGTAAACTGAGATACTGCACATTTTTTCCAACTCATCTCACACTATCCAGGCTTCCTCTCACCCTTTCACCATCCCATTTTTAACTGAAGGAGTAAGTTAGAGTGTGGAGTTTCAGCGTGCTCAGTGCTAAGTCTGGAGCAGCATTTTGATCCCAAAGAACCAGAAGAGTCGTGCCAGTCCTCAGCAGACATGAGAAACCCCAGGAGGATGACAGGAGTCTGTGATATTTGTGCTTGGAGCCATGCAGAGATCTTGGTGATAGAAAGAGAATTTCCATTGCATCCCATGCCAGCTGAGATGAGCATTTTCAGGACAGGTGTCACATAGAAATAATCATAATATCACAGAATGGTTTGGGTTAGAAAGGACATTCAAGATCATCCATTTCCAACCCCCTGCCATGGGCAGGGACACTTTCCACTATCCCAGGCTGCTCAGACCCCTGTCCAACCCAGCCCTGAACACTTCCAGGGATCCAGGGGCAGCCACAGCTTCTCTGGGCAATCTGTGCCAGGGCCTCACCACCCTCACAGGGAAGAATTTCTTCCCAATATTTATTCCAAACCTGTCCTCTGTCAGTTTAAAGCCATTGCCCCTTTTCCTGTCACTCCAGGCCCTTTTTTAAAGTGCCTCTCCCGCTCTCTAAGCCCCTTTAGGCACTGAAAAGGGTTCTAAGGTCTCCCCAGAGCCTTTTCTTTTTCAGGTTCTCCCAACTCTCTGAGCCTTTCTTCATGGGAGGGACATTCCATCTCTCTAATCCTCATGGTCTCCTCAGGACTTGCTCCAAGAAAATGTTTTTACAGTGAGAATATTTTTTTTTCTTTTTTTTTTTTTTAAATCCATCTCCTTTCCTTACTATTATTTAAACTCGAAGTCATTCAGTTCAAGGACAATGTTCTGTCATGACAATGCCTTCCTGGAAAACACTCGGTTTGAAAATGCTCAAAAATTACTTGAAAGCAATGGCAAACAAGAACTCCATCAGGCTGTAATCTTTGCAGAACAACCACACTGGCTGATTTTGAAGTAACCTTATGTTCAGATGTACTGATTTCATTTTTATCTTTCTTTGAAATAAGAAAAAGAGAAGAAAACTCTGTAAAAATGTATTCAGATGTAATATAGACTCAAATGTTTAACATTCATTGGGCTTCACAGAAGTTTTAATACTTCTGAGAGCCAGGTCCCTGCTCACTGTCACTCTGTGTGCCCAACTCTCCCTGTGAGCATATCTGAGAAATTACTCCAAAGATGATGCACCTTGATATCCTAGAACCTTCTAAAAAATATTCCAGTGAGTTTCCCAGTAGATGATATACAGTTCCAGGAGGATTCAGAGGCCAAGTTCCTTTGTGATGAGCTTCTTCAGCTGAAAACTTGGCATTCTAACTAATTCTAATTCAATAGTTTAAAAAACATGTGTGAACAGGATAGAGAAGCCTCACAGCAAAGACACCTGTCAGGAACACATTCAGTGGCCAGCAGAGTGACTCTGAGTGCACTGATGGATGGGTGCTCCCTTCAAGATGCAAGCAAAATCATTTTAGACCACATTGCATTATAACCCAGCTTCCACTGAGCTACTGTATAAATCACCTCAGAAACTGAGTGTCAGCCCAGGCTGTGGAAGCAATTCAAAACCAGCCTGTCAGAGGGATCCCTCCCTCTCCCATCCAGAGATGGATGTGCAACCAGCCAGGACTGATGAGTGCAAATCCCTGCATAAGTCACTGTGTGGCAAGAGGCAAACGGTGTGTCAGCAGGGAATGGTGTTCAGAACCTCCTGTGTATCCCCAACATCCCTGGAGGATGGCTGGGTCACATCAGCTCCATGGAAAAACATCCATTTGTCATTAGGAAAAAAGAATAAAAAATTGCTGTGGTCATAAAATGCAATATGCTATATACGAGATGGTCTCTTTTTGTCACTCCCAAATGCTACTGGAGTGGCTGAACTTTGTAATTCATTGAAAAGCAGATGAAATTTTGTTTTAGTCTGGAGTGTAACCAGGCTGCTCCAAATTCCTTCCAATTTATGGTTGGTTTGCTTTGTCTGCTTTTCCTCTTCAAATTGTTAATGCCCATTTCATGCCTGACATCTTGGATTGGGAGAAAGCTGGTGTTGCTCTGTTGGGACAGACTGGTGAATTTATCCATGAATTCAGCTACAACCTGAATCATCCACCACAGACTTTTCCTCCCATTGACTTACATTTGAATTATATGACCAAATAATTTTATAATAGGGTTGAAATGTACAATATGTAAGGTAAACTTTTTGGTTTAAAATGTCTGTTTGGGGAATCAACTCCATCTATTTCCTACTTACAGAATAACAAAAGTAAGAAAAATTCCTGCCCAGAGGAGTTTACTGATAAAATACACCAAGGAGAGAAGGGTGGTGGGCTTTTTTCTAATTCCATAGATAGGGAAAAGACATCCAAAAGTGCTAAGGGATGAGTCAAAAGATGCACAAAGCTGAGAACTGTGCTCAGTCTTGCTGAGTTGTTTCCACACCACCCAAAAGAAGATGAGAAATTTCCATTTCTCATCTTGAAGCTGATACCGAAAAAACAAAAAAGCAAAAAACCAAACCATTGCTTTTTTAAAAAACATGCTTTTCTAGTGAAATAAGTGCACTATTCCCTACCTTGGTTTTATTTTTATTTTTAAGATAAAATTCACATACAACTGCTTTTTTCCTCAGAAATTTCAATCAACTTCTAAATTAGCTGAATGAAAAAATAGACAGAAGTGAATATCAAGTTTTCACAATACATTTTTTTAAGGTTCTGAGAGTTCTTTCTTTTTTCATTTTAAGAATGGAGGCACTGGGGTGACAATAGGTAACTACCCCTCTTAATTTTTCTGCAAATCACAGAAACACTAAGAGGCATGCACAGACAGAGGAATTATTCCAAATGGAAATGTTCTCCTTGCCCACTGAATCTGCCACCAGACCACTTTATCCTGCTCATAACTGTATCAGTCTCTACCTTGAAAAAGGAAGGGGTTTTGTCCACAATATTTCTTCAGTTTTGCCCAAAAAGAAATATTTTGTACATTTCAACTCTTAAATGAGAGTCCTAGGTTCATAATGAGAACATATTTTTCAGTTTATTAAAGGAGTGCCTATATTTACAAAATTCTGGGCACCCAATATTTGCATTCCCTCCATGTCTTCAGTCATGCATGTCTTGATGGGAAGGATGATTTAGGTATTGGTGACAATTCTCCTTTTTAAAGAGCATTTCAATACAAAGCTTAAATACATAATCTTAAAACCTTGAGAACTAATTCTGCAGGGTCAGCTGTAAGGAACCATTTCAAAGGGATGGGGAAAGGTCAACTTCTGTCTCAGGGCTTGGCTGCCATGAATTTTGTGACCTCAGTTAAATCTGTCCGCCACAAAATGCCTCCCTTGTTGCCCCTGCTAAACAGACTGCAACACAAACCACAACCTTCACTGAGAGCTTGTGAGGACAAATCCATGAATCTGTTGGAAGTGAGAGTGATGAGAGCAGCTACAAGACAATGTAAAGCCACAAGCCTGTGAGTCAGCACATTCCCAAGGATCTGTTATCCTGCAGTGCTGACCTGCTCAGAGTCCCTGCTTCCCTCCACAGCCTTCCCTGCACTGCTATGCTCTTGAGATCTTCCACCACCACCACCACCTACCACATTCCTTTGATGGAGGTTTGGCTGCCTGGTGCCACAGCTGAGCTGGATTTCTCCCCAGACTGAGCTGTTCACAGTAGGCAGCAGACACAGATCAAAGTTCCTCAGCAGCAGAAACAAACCTGGATCTGGTGACAGCGAAAGTTGGGCGTGACAGTTCTGGTTTCTTTTTCTCTGCCAAGGTCAGGATGAATAACACAGAAAACGCAGATTTCGAGTTCAGACTTGGTTGTTTATTATATCTTATCTATTTACAGACTCACGAGCCATGAGCTCAATCTAGCAAGTTAGAGAAACGAGGTAAAATGGAGTGCTTCTAACTCTTTCCAAGGTTATTTAAACAATAATCTCAATAACAAGATGAGACATATTATTTATACTTTCGACCCAATAATGACCACCCAAGGCCCACAATGAGAACATTTTTCACCCAATTACAGAAAACTACCCAAACCCATGAAGAAGAAGGAAGAAGAAGGTGAAGAAGAAGGACCCAGACAACACCCAAAATCCTCCATCTTGACTCACATACATTACTGTATACTAAAATCCCAAAATCCAAGTTTCCAGAATTCCGACATTTGGGGTTGTCCCCCAGAAGGGAAATAGAAAGGTGAAGACTGGTGGCAAATCCTAAAGGGCCAAGTATGTGGTGCCCACCGATAGAAATGGTACCAGGGCAACTTCCACTGTGATTTTACATTCTTTTTTGTAATTTTAGTGTCCATTGGAAATTTTAGTGTCCATTGGAAATGCTCTTGCACAGCTTCAGAGGACTGAAATGCAGAAACCTCCCAGTTCAACCTCTCAAGCTGTGACAAAGTTCCTCCCCCAGTGGCTTGGCTGGTTTTCTCTGTGTTGTGCTTCCAGGGAGCAGCAAATACCTTGTGTTCTGGTCTCTGACCCTTGGCTGTGTATCTTTGCTCTGGGTTTTGTGATGCTCCATTTGTCAGCCCTCCAAAAGAGAAGATCATTTAATGAGAGAATGGAATATCCAGAGCTGGAAGGGACACACAAGGATCACCAAGTCCAATGCCTGGCAATATTGTTGGCTCCCAGATCTAGCAGGAGGACAGAAATAGCAACCTGCTTTAAAGAGACAAAACTCATTATACACAGGGAAAGGTCTCATTTTAGTGCTCTGTTTTTCCAATAAGTCACTCTGCTCTCTCTGAGTAGAAAACCAATTCCCAATCGGTGACAGTTCCAAGGTGCAACAGTGACAGCTTTCAACCAGTGTCATTCACTTTTCAGGCCTGCAGTAGAGCAACATGTGTGTGTACCTACATATAAAGATAAATATATTTGTGTGTAGGTCTGTATCAGAGAACCACAGAATCACAGAATGAATCACAGAATCACAGAATCACGGAATCACAGAATGATTTGGGTTGGAAGAGACCTTCAAGGTCATTTCATTCCATTCCCCTACCATGGGCAAGAACACCTTCCACTATTCCAGATTGCTACAAGGCCTCTGCAGCTTTGAACTCTTTCAGGCATGGGACATCCACAGCTTCTCAGGGCCTCACCACTCTCACATGGAAAAACTTCTTCCTAATATCTCATCTAACCCAACTCTGTTTCAATTTGAAACCATTCTCCATCCATGTCCAATTCCCTTTGCACTTCCCTCCACAATGAAGTGTATCTACAGCTCTCTCCACTCAGTAAAGTGAGTCATGGACAACCCTCTGTCCCTCTGTCTAAATCAAGAATAATATAAAAGCCTCAGAGAGAGTTTTTTGGATAACCTGTGGTAAGTCCCACCAGACAATGTCAAGTAGAGAAGCTGCCTGACAAAGTGAGGAGAGTAAAACAGTGTCTGATCTTCAGGAGCTGGACAGTAAATTGAAATAAATGAGATCTCAGCTCCTGAAGTCACAGTGGTATTTGTCATACTCCAAGAAGCTCACTGGTACTATCTGGAGAGTACTTACAAATGACCAGGCTTTGACTTCTTGGTTTGGAGTGAAACATTCTTGATTATGGTTTTTTTGACCATAATATTGAGCTGTTTCAGTTGAGATTAAGGGCTGGGAGGCCAATAGACAGACAGACAGACAAGGTGAGCTTGGAACAATTTTAAGAAGATGTCTATATCATCATATAGATTTAAGGGCTTAATCCTCTTCTCAAAAAAAAAAAAAAAAAAAAAAATAAAG